>JAQFZW010000017.1:0-177173 GCA_034687055.1 Heteromurus nitidus | reverse complement strand
ACTCGAATTCTCACTATGGCATTTTGTGAATGAGTAAGTTCAAGTTGCTTATCAAATTGATTATTTAAGTCATTCTTAAACTATAAAATTCAATAATTAGCAATTACTGTAAATATGGTGAGAATATGCAGCAACACTACAGCACACAACACTGAAAATGTTAGTATAAAGGGGAAATGTGCACGGGAAACTCAACTGGTTTGGAAGCAGGAACCATCTTTTGGTTGTTTAAGATTAGATTAGATCAGATTATACGCATTTTTTAAACGATTAGAGATTAGTTTGCGTGTGGTCATGTTGTGTCAACGTCAACTGACTTCAACCATTGATTGTAAACGCCCTCCATGTCCTCCCTCCACCTCCACTTTCTCCAACAGTTCTGGATATAATTTCAAAATGCATTTACGTTTGAGCCATTTTAAATGCATTCCTGCATTCCAATGTCATATCATTTTCACTGTGATTCTGTGATAATAGAATGGACGAGGTTGGGTGTCTGCCGACTGCTGCTATTTTGTAGAAGTCATATCGCAATTCGCACACGCGCTAGGATTCTTGTAACGTCTTAAGTTTAATGCACTCACGAGGTACTTGTTTTAAACACCAGCTAGTTAAATCATATCAAATTATTGCTAGTTTGTGGAATATAGCATTAATATTAGTCATTTCTTCAGGTTTGTTCATCTCGCGAAAAGGGCTAGGAGTATGGCATTATTATATTTCCAGCGAACTACTAATACTAATTACATAATTTACATTTCAATATTTCAAATTTCATGCAATCTAAGATGCATTCACGTCGCCAATTCATGATGCTTTGTGCTAAAATACCAGTGTTTGGAATCTCATCAACCAGAAACCAGTATACATCATATACCATTTGCTTGTTGGCTTCTACCCTCTGTACATTTCAGCCTCACTTCTGGTTTGGGGATAATGAATTTGTCCTCTGTCATATCGTTGTTCATTTTGTAACACACAGGCATAATCATATTCACCATATCTCTCGTTTATTGGTGTGGAATACGTGGTATATGTGGGAATATATCTGGAATGGTCCAGATTTAACACATGAATGAAAATGTAGCATGTTACAAAGGTACACACGACACCCGCACCAATATTCAGTTCAGATTGTGCATAAATATATGATTTTTGCATGCTTCGAACGAGTTGACATATTATTGTCATTGTTTTCTATTCTATTGTGAACTTATGGAGTTCTTACGGAGAGAATACGAAGATGTATAAGATTGATTTAGTTGTTATATTATTATTTCAATCTTACCGATAGTGATCGGCATTTCGTATTTTGAATTGAGCATTAAACTGTTTACGTAATCGTCGTTTGAAATTTGAAATGTATTCTTACTCTGACTGACTGAACTTGCGCAGTTCTGTCGCAGAGTCTTCTTACCCTTTCCATAAAAAAGATTCAACCCAGTTCTTGTTGCCTTCTTCTCCATCTTCATAAATTCATACACAACGGATTGAGCGGATAGAAAAGTCCCAGGGCCAGGTCCCAGCTTTTATCTCCGCTTCATTCATGATGGTACGATTTTCATTTCCTCGTGCTTCTACTATAACTCAGATTGGACGATAATGGAGTTCTCTTTGTAGATCCATTGTGAATCGAAAATGGAGGGACAATAGGACAAGCTATTGTATTGATGAATGAGTACAATACAGGTGATTCTTGGGGTTACTGCTTGCATATAATGTAGTCAGTTGAGAGATCCCTTATCTTGACACTGTTCCGTTGTTGAATATAAAATAGCAAGAGTCAGGACGAGAGGATTTGTGGTGGGCATTGTGAACATGCTAATGATTTGCTCAAGAGATTAAGAGGAAATCGGTACGCCTAGATTGGGACAATTGATGTTTATTTTGAGTTCGACACACACAGGACATAATAGTTTCTTGACTCTTGAGTCTTGCTTGTGCATTATACACAAGAATAATAAAATAGAAACAAGCATTTTAAAATTCGAATTATATCGGGACGGGATATTGGGAAGTGAATAGGGAACGAAACAAGATCGAGTTTGTTGATAAGTTGGTTCAGTGCGGTGTGTGCGATTAGCATACAGTAATTGCAAACATGCTGATACAATAGTCACATTGTGGGGTAAAGGACATGCCACACAAATACGAGTTATATGAAAAATGAGCATATTTTTATATAAGAGTTCATCGATTGAGAGATGACTTACACAATATGTTTTTTAGGAAACAGCTTGAAATTTTTTGACGCTTTTGAGATGGCGTCACAGGAAGAATAAAAGAAATATAAGATGGTGAATTGGGTAATACCTCACCTTTTCATATGACGTGCTTGAAGTGGAAAAGATTAATGTTCTTCTGGACACCTGAAAATGATAAATAGATTACATCAAGATATATCGTCATTTGTCACCTTTCTATTGTTGTTCAACTACGTCAATTATTTGGAGAAAGCTTTGGGGGAATGTTTCAGTTTTGACTTCTACTTTTTTGAGTTTATTGTGGAAAGTACATTATCAACATCGTAGAAAGTCGGCAGTATTATATTTTTCAGGCTACAATTACAATGCCATCTATGCACCTCCAATAACAAAACAAGGCAAACAATTTGTATAACATTTGTAAAGTGAAAGCTTTCTATGTTACGTTGTGTTCGTGTGATTTGAATGTATTGATTGAGCTCTCACTTATTATGGCGGGTTGTGGATCGTTCATTGTTTTCGTAGTTCGTATATAGTCAGATTCAGATTGCTCGGTTGACGATGATGATGATGACTTGATGAATGATTGCGGACCTTGGTTTGAAGCTTGTGCATTGGGTACGCTGTATATAATGAAGATTTACTGTACGGAGTTTGGAATTTGGTGATTTAACGTTATACAAATTATCGTGGTCTCCTCGAAGGTGGTGATTAAACAAGGAGTATAGTATATGTACAATGTACATGATGATGAGGGGGATAATGATCGTTATTCTTATCAAGAAAATGCCCGTCATTATTTTCATCGATGCAAGTTTCCATAATTTATTACAGAAAATTACACTACACTGGCTGTACACATATATAACATACCTTTGCTTGAATTTCCAAAGTGCATTGAAGATGAAGAATGTCTTATAAACATGGTCGATGTCTATTTACTTCTTGCTCATTTGGACGAAAATCCTAGATTTTTCAGGCTTTGGAAAGGGCGAGGAGGAGTGAAGAGAAGAGCAAAGAAGTGTCGTTAAAGGTGTAGAGGGTGAGGGTGCAGTATCCGTCTTGTATATATATTGACTCACAGGTTTCAGGTTCATGTATATATCGTCTTTGGCACAATAATAAAATTGTTGAATGTTGAATGGAAGAGCGAGCAAAATATGCATAAAAAGCCTAAACATATGCATTAAAGAGGCTTTACTCGCAACTTTGATAAATGGGGAAATAATGGACTGGTGGGATGTAACTTTGCAACGTGCTATTTTGTCTCCACTGAACATATGAATCATTCAGCCGAAGAAGGTATTCCCAACTACTCATTTGAGGGATGTAACGTATCATCAAATCATTAATAGCAAATAGTTCTCAAATCCATGCTAATCCTTTTCGTAGAGCCAAATCGTAGAGTTATAACAAAAGCGTATCGCGTCTCTAAAAAATCTAAAGACTTCAATCCACTCGATTCAAGATCCAACATTTTCGGAATATTTCACGTTTTCCTGATAAATCAATTGTGAACTGCAGACTGCAATGAATGTCAAGTGCAGTGCACAACAGTTTTCATGAAATTTGACATAACGTAAAATAACAACTGGCACGGAATATATTAGAAGTAAAATCCTTAAAATTTGCACTGAATTTCGTCAAGTTTACTTGTTGCAGTTACACCGTAACAAGTGGCATCAAAGCAAAGTTAAAAAAACCAGAAAGACCAAAATAAAAGTTCGATAACATTCATGTCACATGGAATGGAGCAGTTCGAAGGTTTGATTTGCTTGAGGAATCTGGAAGGGTGGTGGTGGTTGAACGATGTTATGACTTCTTGAGGTTTTCTAAAGTGAGGGGTGACAGAAGCCGAACAAAAACACTTACTCCCTCCCAACATTTTTGTTTTATGGATGTTTCATAATTTTTCTCCTCTGTCACAAGAGGAATGTCATAGAATTTGTGGTACTTGCGTCGTCCTTCTTGTTTCTCGGTTAGAGATTCCCAACAGTTTTTATCGATTTCTCTTCACGAGACATTGCACTGATTCACTTGGACAAATTAATGGTTTGCCTTTTTGGTGGTTTGGTAATTGCCTGAGCGAAAGGGGAAATTACTTGGAGAGTTGTTTTCCTCTGCTGATGATAATGTTTTTGGGATATTATGTGGGCTGGGAGGATGAAGGGAAAATAGAATGTGTATTTTTTGTCCATGTCGATCCATGTGCATTTCCCAATAATTATCACACTTGTAGTCGAACTGGGTTCAGTCATCATTTCCAATCGTCCTTCTTCCTTCTTTTTCCCTTATTCCCTTTATGTACATTGACGTGATAAGTAACAAGTGGGAAGTGGAAAATCGACTTTGTACTTGAATGTTCATGTTGTAATGTTATGTCAAATGACGACTGTCGATTTCCAAAACCAAACCAACCTCAAACTCTGTAGTCAGATGCTCCCTTTTAATTTTCTCTGAGAAGTATTTTGGAGACAGTTTTATTGCTTTCATATTTTTGTCTTCCTCATAAAAATATTAAACTTGCAGTCACCGAGTTTCTCAGCGAAGTGGGGTCTGTGAACTTCATTCGAAGGAGCTAGCCGAACTGCCTTTTAGACTTTACACTTGTAACCTTACGTAATTATGGACATCAGTAAGGTTTTTAGTAAATTGGAGCAATCTTGGAATTCACTTTGCTCCCGAAGTAGCAGCAAATCCTGAATTCGTCGATTATCGATTTCTGTAATTAAGGGTTTGTGCAAAGAGCTACTCCCAAAAGGAAAAATGGATTAGTTCATCCCGTTCTGAGGTTCTCCCAAATCCATAAACCTCGCAATCGAATCCAAGTCCAGGTCCAGTCCAACCCTATCGTCCTCATTATAAAATACCCTGAGACTGAGAATAAATTTCAGTTCGGCAGTGTGTGGACTGTGGACCATCCTTCGAAGAAATATCTCGGACCCATGATGTGGGGCAACAATTTCTTTCATTATGCAATCTTAGGTACACATCGCATTTAGCATCATTTCATCTCAATCCTTTTTTCTTGATGGTGTAATATATATATTCCTTCCATATCCCATGATTGTTATACTTTGATAATTTTCTCACGGGGCGAAATGAGAACAGAACAACTTTTTCAAGAAAAATTACATGGAACACGCCTTATCTCTGCCTTCTCACCAGAAATATTTTACCTTCTTCATTCCACACGTATTCAAAAACATCACATCATCTCATTTTTCTCTCATGTTTACAATGATCATGGTAAATGCAATAATAATCATGTCTGTAATCACCTAATGAATGCTCAAACAACAAACGGCGATGGGTGAACTTTAATAATGTTCGTTTTGAAAGTATAGTGTGCTGGATTGGATGGTTGTATGGTGTTGTGTTGATGTGATGATGATGATAATCCAGTGTGCAGCATGCATGTTTGGCTGCTGTTGGCTTGGCTGGTGTGGTATATGCATAAATAAATGTGGTCCATACGACGGCATCCACCACCACCACGATTTACTGGTGCTACTAAGAGTTTCCCACGATCTGACGAGGATTTTGTGTGAGTAGCTTGAAGCAGGCTAGCGTAGCGTAGCAGTATAAAATTGAGAGAAGAAATCTGGAGTAGAGATTGTGAATTGGATATGTGTGGTAGTAAAGATATGATTTCTCGTTCTCTTCTTCTTGTTTTTTTTTGTTTTTGGTGCCTTAGACCTATCATCATCATAACTCTTTTAATATTTCCCCGTTCCTCTCACAAAATGAAGATAGGTGTTTTTGTTGGGTTTAAAGAAAGACGTTCGGTCGTTCGGTGGTGGTGGTTGCGCTTTGAGCCGGTTGTTGGTCAGGATTTTGCTTCGCTTATTAAGCATTTAAGCGAAGGGAGAAAATGGGAATATTGATGATGGAAGGAAATGAAATGTGTGCTGCATGCCTCTGCGCCTCTGCCTCTGTGTGTGGGTTGGAAAGTTTGGTTTGGTTACGTTAGCGGTGCACTTTGATGATGATAATTTAATGATTAAAAGGAATGGTGCAGAAACTCTGGCGGTGATTACTTATCGATTAACTTTCAACAGTGCATTATGATTATATGGGAGTATATATGATATGTGTCTGTGTGTAGCATTCGATATTCCCTTCGTCAGCATCAACCCTTTATGCTCTTGGGATCGAACGAAAATTGAACATCATATTTTCTAATTCGGAGAGTTTGCTTAGCGGACTTCGGCCTTTGTTCTAGTTTCAAGGGTCGTGAGTGAAGATGAACTGTAAATGCACATATGCGTTTGAGTTTTTTTGTAAGAGCGTTTTCATGTTTTAATCGAGTTTTTAACTATGCTTATTCATGAAATCCAATTCGCAGAAAGAATGGAATTATTATATGTTGAATGTAAAAAATATTGAATTATTTTTCTGCTAAAAGTCTTCTTCCTACATGAAATTCTCTTTGAGAAAAAATTTCTTTCTCTTTTTTGCATGGTTCGTTTGATGGATCAGCAATTCCTTTTTGTCAGATTAGTCGACTTAGAAAAATGAGCATTCATTCTCAAGAAATAATCTGTTTTTTTCTCTCTCTCGTACCTTTGCAACTTTTCAATGATGCTGGTTGACTAAGGATGATGATGACATTTGACGTATGCCTACACTCGACAGTCTCTCTGATCTCCAATTGTATGGTTTAAGGCGGAACATTACTCTCTCCCACAAGTGATGTTCCCGTACTTTCATGACATGTGGCATTTCTCTGGTGATCTTCTGTGGTCATCTCATCATGAATGAAGTTCACAAAAAAACTCCTGATGCCTATGACTGCTTGCGACTCAACTGACTTATGAAGTTATGTAAAGCAGTCAGAACTCAGGATATGGTTTTGTTTTAAATCGACAAAGTTGTTTCTCGTCATAATGTTCAACGAGGGAGCATAGAAAAAAGTTCTTTTTTTCCCTTGTGACTTGCTGGTAGTACTCGTTTTCTTCAGTGGCGAAGAAAATGATGGAAATATGGGAACGCGGATTGAGAAATGGCGAAACAAAGAATTGCTTTTTCTGCCCACTACAACAACCATATTACCATTTTATTCAATGTTTCATGCCCATTGTTTCTTGTCGTAAATGTTGTGTTTTCTGCTGCTGTTTTTCCAAGTTTGACTGAGGTTCGGTCGAAGGTTGAGATTCACTGATAATAAATCTTGAAAATGGCTCATCTCAAGTCAAACTTTTCAACTGAACTTTTCTCCAACTCGTCATAGCTCACCTTGACTTGAGGGGTTCCTTTATGCTGTTGGGAAGATGAGTTTACATACACATAAATACATCTTTCAAAACTATAATGTACACTTGTAAAGGCATTATCTGTAAAAATCAAAAACGAACACACCACACACCAGCCGGAGTGGCCATGTCCATCTTCTATGGCGCATATGATGATGGCATCAAAAAGCGATTTTTCCATGTTGGATAACGCCCTTACATATTGAATTCTCTGCGGAGGAAAGCCATGCAAAAAGAGGAGGATCTCTCAAACCTCAGGACTGAGGAAGTTGATAAAAACCAAACTTTTTTTGAGTTACGCTGTTATTATTTTCTTCTTTCTTTTTTGTGTGAACTCCATTGAAGAAAAAAACCACGTCAGATCAGATTTGGTTCGATAAAATAGATCACGACAGCGATCAAGATGTTACATTTTTTTTAAAAAAAAAGACGAAAACTAGAAGCATGTCTGATAAATGACGATGTGTGATTCATGCATATGATAATTCTGTTTTTCACGAGGACTGAGTTAGGTTTGAGCACAGTGTTCCTCAATCATTTCTGCAACATTTCCTCCAAATCCAAAAGACGCCTACTTTTCCTGCGGACGAGGAACACAAACGTTGAGGTTGAATTGAATGAAGTAGCCGAAAAAGTCAACATTGTTTGCGACTCGGTGCGTAATGTATTCCTTCTTGGTCAATTTGTAGTAGTAAAAATGTTTGTAATGTAACGGTTTCCTCCGTTCGTGCGTCGTATTTGCATTGCCTTGTCGAATTCATGTTAACTCCCCGTTTTCCTTCTGCTACTTCCACTCGCATGAAGATGAAATGGTAGGATTGAGTGAGTTGTATTAAAAGGTCGGGTTGAGGGTAGTGGGCGGATATGATAATGTAATCTTTGTGTTTTCTTGTTCCTTTCTTCCCCAACTTTTGATGGTGCACGTCTTCTGATTTTCTCTCTATTGGAAATAATGGCACACACGAAACGATTCCTTTACGAGTGGTTTGGTTTGATGCGTACGCCGTAACCAAAGGATAAAAAGCCGACCTAAAGTGAATAAACAGAGAGAGAGAGAGAGAGCAGCTATATAGAGTCAGAGTGGATGCCGGTGGCTACTGAGGTGCGGTGGTGGCTGTAGCTGTGAGATGCGGTTATTATCCACGAATAAAAAATTAGAGAGAAAAAAGAAAGCATGCGGCTATTATGTAATGTACGAATTACAATGAGATTTTCTTGTTTTCAAACAACACAAAAAAGTGACTCGAAGACTCGATGCACTTGACCAGTGCTTGTACCTTAGTTGACCATTGGCTTACTCATATATATATACTCATCCCACACGACAATGTACATTCGTACAAGACAAGATGCGAGAACAAAAAAAGAAAAATATTATCTCGCAATAATAATGCTGATGTGGTAGGGGCGAACATAGATAACATTGTGGAGTGTGCACTATTATTTATTATTATTATTATGTTTTATACATTTTCGTCATTCCTATGTCGAACGGAATGACAATAAAATATAATGATAACAATAATAAACAATGTGATCCACCGTAGTCATCATTATTGTTATTGACATGACATGATGCTGTGAGAGGAGCAAAGGATATATATTTTTCATGTTCTTCTTTTGGGTATTGTTCAAGAAATAATTGTTGTAAATGGTCTGATGATGCGGAAGATACATAGTTTGAACAATGAGTGCATAAAAATGCATATATTCTTTTTTTCTGCACAACTGAACTAGACCAAAGACTAGACAAATTGCAAAAAAAATTGAGATGATCGGATATGCTTATTAATGTTGCCGCGACAGAACAGAGAGCATTCGAAATGTGCATTCTTTGAGGAAATAAGTTTCCAAAATTATTCTCGCAAAAAAACGTGCACCTTCTGATACGATTTTGATTACTAGACTACACGTCTTGCAAATAGTGGCAGCAACAATAATTTTTCTTCTCTTCTCTCATTCTCATATATTCCATTCATCCGTTTCCTCAAGAGCACTAATGGCTTTGGTGTGTTTTGAGTCCCTCTTGGGATTTGAGTTTTGACTTTTTCAGTTCAGGTTCATCGAACTGACCGCATACGCATAAATGTACTCTGGCTCTTGGCTGGCTCCTTCTTCTCGTTTTAACTTTTTTTCGTTGGGTTTCTGCTTTTTTTATTATTTTCGTGAACCGTTTCACTCTGATTGAATAATATGACGGCGGAGGAAGGAATGGTGTTTTGTGTGTGTACCAGTGTTACTATATAGCTTTGGGAGATATGGATTTCTTGTGAATTGTGAAATACCTCTCTCTCTCTCCGATAGTGAAATAATTTTTTTTTCTGTGTGAAGAAGCGTTACTTTTTGACTCGACATTATTGCTCTCTTCTTACCTTCATTCGTAAAAGTGTAGTGTGTGTTGTTATTGTTGGTCAAACTCGAAAGAGAGAAAAGGATATTGGATTGCTCGTTGTCATTTTATATTTGCCTTTGGCCAAAAAGATAATATTGTGCTCATCATATCATGCAATAACGCACTCTAACTATCTATATGGATGGGATGACTGGCTCATGCAACGGCGAAAATTAGGAAAGGACCGGTATGATGCTCACAAAAATGATAATAATGGTCTCGTTTAAATGACAAATGTATGTAACTTTTTGAAGAAACAAGCAAAAATCCTCCGCATGCATTTCGTCCTCCTATATTCTCCGGCGTCGTTTAAAACTCTCTGTTGCTGGTAATTTGCACGATATGAGAAATAATAATAATAATGATCGGGCGGAAGATGACGAAGATGATGTGTAGGATTCATAAAAGTGGAGAACGAGATGTTGAAACTACTTTCAGGAGAAAAGAGTTAAATGAGTTATATTCTCTGACTGTCAGAGTTCATCCGTCATCAGAGCACAGGTAGAGATGAGAATATGTGTGAGCATGAGCAGTAAGTGAAGTAATACAACGTTTCCCATAAACTTTACATAGACACGCTGTGTGTGACGGTGTCGGCCAGCAATAACGCAGTGAAGTGGAGCCAGGCCAGGAGCGATTTTTTTGAAAGTAAAAATTCTCCTTTCCCTTGAAAATATAAGTATCATTCCTTCATATCTCTGTAGATAAATACTTCTTCGTAGAGGGGGAAAAGGAAGAAAAAAATAAGTTTGGAGTGTGTGGATTGTGGAATGAGAATGCATATAAATGATAAAGAAAAACTTGTCAAACTTGTTGCTTCTTCTTAGTTTTCTCAAGTAAAAACTCCTTTGGTTTATGCCATTGCGCCGTACACGCTGATGATTGTGATGATGTATGACGGAGGCACACATCATATCACATCAACTAACTAACCATAAAGGAATTGATATAATTTTTTCGCATCGCTGATATAATCCAAGAAAGATGAACGTTTATGTTTATGTTACTTACTCCTGTTATCCATCGTTTTCTTTGGCATTCGGACCATATTTAACTGTTTATCATTTCTACCTTTTTTGTCCTGCGCTCCTACTTAATGAATGTATCCGTGCAGGATATTATGCTTGCGAGGGTGAATGTGAATTCTGCCTTGTTTTCTAAAGTAATTTTTCAAAGGATGAAGTTTAAGGAAGGCTTCCAGCTAATATACTTATATACATATATATATACCAGAGAGGGTGGAAAAGTCATAAGTCTCTTGTAGTAAAAAAAAGTGGAAAATTGTGCGAAGGAGCATTTTATGGACTCATAAAGCATTATTTGATTTGTGTGCTATTCGCGTGGATCCCGTGTAATTTCAACATGTTTTTCAACAAGTTTGGCAAAAGAGGATATAAGGAAATGATATTTTAAATGTTGTATGTAGTTGTAATGAGAAATTAAATTGTAAAAGTGACTCGCTCTACACAATACATTAACGGCTTTTGTAAAGATGGTGAGGATTTCGTTTTGGACGTTGCTGCCAAAGATTGTGCAAGCTTGTACATTTTCCTCAGGAGAATCAAATGAAAAAGGGGCGTAGTGCGACTACGCGATTACCTAAAGGTAGCAGTAGCATCACAATTACAAATGAATTTTATCCTGCATCATGCCATGAGTTTGCTCTTGCTCCACCACTCCACTCCTCTGCTTGACCTTTGTGCCCCTTTGGCTCAACTACGATTTCAATTCAATCATGTGTTTTAAAGGTGAGTTTTATGACTTTTTAAGTTGACTCCTTTCAGCTTCCGGTTTTCCTATGCTCATAAGTATACACACACACGAGCGGTTTTTTATCATGTTGACACGAACAACATGTATGTTTTTATCATGGAATTGATTGCAAATACATGATCATGATGATGATACTTCGTCATAAAAGTAATCCCATTGTGAAATACATCTACCGTGACGAGTCGCGTGCACAGCAATTAAAATCAAGTACATTAGGACAATGCGAGATATGTGGGTGAACAAGAGTTCGGTGAACGAGAACACGCTGATTATGTTGCCAACAAGGGGCTCGCATTTGGCAGTTGGAAGAGCTTCGTTTTTATTAGCAAATCGGCGCTAATTGAACACTTGAAAATTGCTGAAGAGTCATTTGAGAAGAGGTCAAAGTCTGAAAACCCCGGTGGAATGTATTCATAATAATAAGTGTAAAGTCAACGCACATGTTTTTAGCACAGGGCGCCTTTTTTGTACTCAAGCTGCTCCAATGTAGTAAGTTGAACATAAATGTACAATAACTAATAATACCCAGACCTATTACATCTGTTATCTCGAAAGCCATTGTGATGATCACCTAGTGTCATCGTCGTCTCGCACTCGACGAGAGTCTCGAATACCCTCATCGACAGTGTGTTGAGAGTTTATTTGTTTTGAAGTTGATGGACGTTTTGCATGTTCTCTGCAATCAGATAAAGAAAAGAGGTGTAGTTCATTGAAAAAACAGCGTAGGCTTGTGCTCTTCCATCATCCCGTTCCGTTTTGATGTGATTGTGATTCTGATGTGTGCTGTATGGATATGGGATATAGGGATGACTAATATGTATTCGCTAGAGTAGTTCTTCCTTCAATCAGTGCAGGGCCATGGACGAAAACCATTATTTCTTGTTTGTTAACGCGGATATTAGCTCAGTTGGATTTTTTTCTTTATTGGATCGTTACCTTTTACGGGATTTTGGTCGGGGGTGTTAATATCTTATTGTGTCTTTATTACTCCAACTCCACTGCAGATGCCTCGTTGAGCATATGCAACTTTAAGTTGGGCCAGGCCTGGCCGTAGTGGTTAACGTTATCTTAAAGTACTTCTTTAACTTGGCTGAGCTTGTCAGTTTTAGTAAAAGCATTTGACGATCGCAAGTACAATTCGTGCTTGAAAATAAGATTCTCCCTGAAAATTGGAAATGACGACGATGATCTCTTGTGTTGTTTTATAATTTCCAAGTTTCAATCCAGGTACAGTAGATGCACATATCACCACCACCACCGTCATTTTCATAAGGTATTCATGGTATTTGGTGGGAAATACCCTGAAGGTCCAAAAGTGAATAATGCAAGAGACTCTCGGAAAGTGAATAGTCTCAGTCTCAGCTCTACGAATATATTTTTCTTCATATCGAGATAAGACTTGACTGAGACTTTACTGGTGTATGAGGAATACACAAAAAATTTGTTCAACTCTTGAGACTTTTTCCTTCATAAAGCGTTTTCTTTTTTGCCTCTCCACAGGCCGCACCCTTTACACTTGCTCTCTTACTTTCTTGTCAAGTGATTGCCCAGCAGATAATGTTGCTATCCTGTTGCTTATGATATGCTTTGCGAGTGTATGTGCGCGTCAATATTACACTTTTTTTTTATCCAGCAAGAGAGCATAAGTCCAGTGATTTAGTCAAACATGGTACAGCGGTTTTGAGGATGTCTCATTAACAGGCGATATAGTAAAAACGTAAAGCACGCAAGCTATGTGTTAATATATAGCATGAATATATATCCTAACCATTTTCATACTTAATTTTGGGCATGTATAGCTTACAATTCGCTACTCAGCATTATTATTTTCAAACATTTGAACATTCGCGTTTGATAAAACTAAACTAATGCTCAAATCGAAGACAGATCATACCATCCATATCATCACGATACGACCATGGGTTTCTTCTGGTAATTAAGGTATCAGTATCAAAGCAATAAGGAATAATGTGCATTTTCTTACATACTGTAGAAGAGCATATATGATTTTAGGATAGAATTCTCATGTTTAAACATAAAGCAAGTTTCAAAATGGTTACTCACAACATGGAAATATATGGAGAATTGATGATGATGTAAACTATGATAATAATGTATCATAGTGTTGTTTTCTCGTTTGTTGCGGAAAGGAGAATTATGGCCGTTTTTCGGCTATTACCCCTTTCCCTTGATTTGAAGTGCTAGTTTTTACATGGAGCCTTGAATTACACACATGCACATCCAACAAGTGTGTGTATGAGTTTCATAATCACATTCAAAAGCATTATATTTTCGAAATGGTGAAATGCGGTTAATCACTGTAATATACTGTTGTGACTTGACTCAATTCCCTGCCTTTTTAGAAGACGACGAAGAGGAAGAAAAAGAGAGAGCAGCATCATTTTAATTCCACTTTTTATGGCAATGCCTTATTCTCTCTCTCTTCTCTCTTGCACTAGCATATAGAAGAGGATTGATTACCACGTCAAAATGAAGCTGCTAAGATATGAATGAAGCTCTACAATATCTTAGGTATGCTGCTAAGAGCACACATAATAAATGTGCGTTCATATAAGCTTAAATTTTCACTGCTAAATCACCATTATCTTATATCATCGCACTTATGAAAGAGTACATGCACACTCGTCGCTCGTGTTATTAGCTACATAAAATAATCTTGTGATACATAAAATAAATGAAAATAAAATGGCAAATAAAAACGACTCTTTTTCCATCGTCCCTGTGCTGCCATCATCATCGTCTCCTCCAGTGAACAACATGGCGTGAGGATACAGAGGACTTGTTGTTCTCTCAAAAATAACATGAGCGACGACGGTCGTCCGTCGACAAAACGAATATTATAAAAAGACATAAAATAAAAAAGGTAGAGAAAAAAATGTTGTGCTCCAATAAGGAATAAAAGAAAATTTGTGTCTTCAACACTCATTGCTCATATATTTTTCAAATATTTCCTTTGGATTGGAATAAGAGCGTAAAAGCAACATTTTAAAAACTGTGTTGTGTGTGCTTACTTAAGTGCGCACTTGCTTAACTTCATAGAATAAATACGATTACATGTTTACCACGTTACTTTTCTATACGATTTGCATATTTATGAGTTTTCTGAATGATCATCAAGGAGAAATGTTTGAAGGGGAAAAAGATGGCGATGGCGATACATAAAATGACTGTTTTTTGGAGACTATATTTTCTTGCGCAAGAAGGAAAAATTGGAGAAGACGCGTATACATTTTTCGAACTTACAAGTTACTTACTTGTAAGAGTATAGCAGCTGCACAGCAAGCCAAAGACAGCAAACTGATTTATATTCAGTTACGCTGTCTACATGGGTTTGTGATAAAATAAATGCTGGAGAAGATTTGGGAAAAAGTTTCCATTCTTTCTTATGAATATTATGCGAGACGCTTAAGTAACAAGTATATAAATGTGTAATATGGGTCCAGTCCTGTCTAACTGTATAATTAATAGATTATATCAATGTGTCAATGATGCCAGAAATAAATAAGTATAAATACCTAAATACTCTATGAAACATTTGCCAACGTGGTTGGTTTTCGTTTCGTCGTCAGCGCAGAGGCTCATTAATGTTCTGAATCTTCTGAAGTGAGGATTTCAGATCTGATGTGACTTTGACATGGATATTATTTTGATTTGATGAGTTGAATTGAACAACATGCTCCAATGTCAGTTTGGCAGAGTTGAGGATGAGCTTATATGTATATGTGAGGAAAGTTGTTATCTTTTGGTCATTTCTTATTATTCCTTGTGTTTACCCCTTTTTCTAACTGTTCAGCTAAAAACACTGATGATGATGATGAGGACGAAGAAAGACGGATATATCTTCTTGCTTGAAGTCTCATACCGTGATTTAAAAAAGTTGCTGTGTGCATATAGAAATGAATATATAAGATAAGAGATTGCATATATTTATGATAATATAATATGCGTATAAAGATTTTTGTAAGGGTATAATAGATAAAATGAAGCTGATATTATGTGGGAATAAGTAGTGGAATATCTGGGAGATGAGAGACTTGTTGTTGTGCACGGCATGAGGCAGTTCTCACACAGTGACTCTGAGGAGATATGTAACATGCTCACTCTCACAGAGAAGGATTCATTATGTGAATGATGGGCTGGCATGTGCAACAGAAGAGGAAAACTCTATTTTTTAAAGGAACATTTTCAAAGGTTACGTTACATTACATACGTAAGTGTGTAGGTATGTGTAAGTAAGGAAACCTTGTTGCTTTTTCTTGTTCGGATGCTCGTCTTCTTCAGAGATGTGATGTATCCTGTTTTCATCTAATCTCCTCTCTTTCTGTTCGAGTCTTGAGCTCGTGGTGGAAGGATCAACTTGTTTTTTTTTTGTCAGAGAGCCGGGGTTTGTTTCATCATAAAGAGATTGCGTCGTCATAAACATATTATAGAAGATTTTTTCAACCCTTGTTGGGTTGTTGGTCTCCGAGAGAGTGAGGAGTGTGTTGCAATTGCAACAAGTGAGACAACAAAAGTTGTAGAAGAACGTTCTCTTTTGAAGCGGTAGTGTGGTTTGGTTTGGTGGTGGTGTGGTGATGTGCTTCATTTGTTCCCTGTGAAAGGAGAGATCGAAGGTGTTCATTGTTGGAAAGGAAGACATGGAAAATAATGAAATCATTGTCAATTTTGGAATGACCATTAGGTGAGAAACAGTTTTGTTGTTGTGTGTCTGGAGTGGAGAGGATGAGATGGACAAGGTTTAATGAAAGGCACAGCATCAGTCCGGGTAAAAAAGGATGATAGGATGATGACGATATATGATCGGAGAAGTATTGAACCCTTTGGAATTCCGAAGGAGAAATTCCTCGCATTATATTGTGGTGGAATTAAATATAAATGATTCAGGGATTTGTCGGTATGCATCAAATTGGAATAATAGGATTATCCCTGTAGTTCGAATGAGATTTGATTTAAGTGTGTTGTTGCAATTAAGCATGATTCATGAAATGTATACGAGAGAGAGAAGTTATTGGGGATTGGTGTAGAGATCAGGTTTGGTGATTATCAATGAAGATAATTATTTATCGGTGATTATGATAATGATATTGCACAAAAACTTGAAAGTTATCTGTGTGCTCCGGTTGTATTCTTGTGATTAGATTTTCTACAATCGAGCGAGTGCATGTGTGCTGCAGTTCACTTGAAAAGATTAATGTATTTGTGTTTCGTCGCAGTCTCATAGTATTTGACTAATTCTTTTTGCTGTTTGCGATCAACAGGTGGTACAGTGACTCTTCAACTCAACGCACTTTGGAAGCTAACAATTATGTAGAAAGTTTTCCTGAATTGTCAAGATTTAGTAGTGCACAAGTTGTCCCTGGAATGTACTAGCGCTGCTGCAGCAGCAAACATTCATGTGATCAAACGAGAGGAACTGTAAAGAGGTGTCAAGAATAGTTTTATCCGGAAAGCAAAAAATTAAAGCAACCAATATGGTTCTGTTGATCGGCGGAGTGAAAGTTGAGGACATTCCTCATGACTCGAGGGCCTTGTACCATTTAGCCCCACATCTCAAGGAGCCTGGCTCTCTATTCGCCGCTTCCTTGCCAAAACATTTAGCACCAATGGGACTGCTATATGTGTCACAAAGAGAAATGGCAGCGTGTAGCCCTCATGACAGTAAGTGAAAAGCATTAAGTATTATTTTTTTATAGAAAACAACAAATGCATTAGTTGTTGGTTCATACTTTGATGATATTGCTTTCAGAAAACGTAAGCATATTGGCGACAGATGGATGCACCACGTGTATCACAGTAATTTTTAGACATCCCAGTAAGTTTAGTTTAGTATATAACTTCTGGAAAAATTTAAACTGTGATAAAAGATGAAAGAGGTGTATTAAAAATATTCACCTATTAAAAAACTTTTCCAGCTTCTGGAGCTGTTTCCTTTGCCCACATCGAGCGATGTTGTGTAGACGGAATAAGTGCCATGCTTAGCAGGTATGTATGCATTTGTTGGTTATACAAATATGATTTTGCTGTGAATTCCCTATTCAGCAAGCCTCAGCCTCCACACTAATAATGTTGGTGTATCACGTTCATGATGAAATGATGAATGATGTGCTATCTTGCAGATTACAAGACCTGAGTGCAGGCTATTTTCATCAGGGTCCAGTTCACATGCACATCTACGGATGTTTCACTGATCCGCGTGGGTATGGCGAGGAGCTTTTATACTCAGTTTTGCGTGAGTCTCTAATTAATTAATCAATGAATCTTAACGTAATTTTTAATGATATGCCATATCTAACATTATTTAATTTGAAATAATACGATTGATCAATATCATTATTGCAGATTACGTCCACAAAGAACCTTACGAAATCGAACTAGTCGCTGCTTGTGTTGGTGTTGTAAACACAGTCCAACGAGGAGATATCCCTTGGCCTATTGTCTATGGTGTAGGTGTAAATATCAAGACTGGAGAAATATTCCCAGCAACAGTTGTGGATAAGGGACCTGATATCCCTTTGAGAAATGCTAGAATAATTACTGGCGCTCATACGGTATTATATGTTACTACGTTTTCATGGTTTAAACTCTGCTTGATTTCTTTTTCTAATGATTTCAAATATGTGTTTTTTCTCTGTTAACAGCTTTTAGAAATATACGATTATGTTTCTGGGTTATTACGAGTGGGGCCCTTTAGCTATCAACCAATCCGTTCCGCTGATATACTGTTACAGCAACCTGATGAGTTCCTTGTCCAGCACCTGACGTCGTCACCTGAAGTTGAGGCGGCGTACGTTGCGACTGAAGTACGGGAGAGAAAGTTTATAAATATGTTTGATAATTTTGCATTCAGTAGCTCCAGTATTTTTTAAAATATTTGTTTCTACCGTTTTTAGATAAAAGCGGCCATTAAGCACGTGCAAGATCATCCGTTTCCAGAAATAACGATTTTCCCTGATAACCGACCCCGCTACTACAGAAAAGACGAGAATGGCCACTGGGTTTTTGTACGTTTAGATCCTTTTCGTTTCGATCAGCTTTCTGATTAGGTCATTGATAAGAGGCTTTGAAAGAAAAATACAAAAAAAACTCAATATTGTGATCCTTTCTATAGGCTTAATAGGTTGTCAGCTAAAATGAGAATACTGTTCTGTGAGCGTGAAGACAATGCGGAAGTGTTACGAGAAAGTACTTATACTTATGAACGAGATTAGAAAATTGAACTAAAATCGAGAATGATATGAGTTGAAATTTATTGTTATGTTGCAGTAAGTTTGTGCACGATAAAGAAGCATGCTTTATATTATTTACTATTACCAGTCCCTTTATGATTTTTATTGTGATATTGGGGTTTCGCTTACATTTCTCATCGGTAGCATCCGTAGCCTTTATTTGTAATTTGAATTGAAGAGCATAACGGCTGTACAAAATGTTTGACAATCGTAGTTTGTAAGGTATTCGCAAGTTATAGTCGTCTAGCCCGAGTAGAATAATATCGGTTCTAGTTCATCGTTTAATTAATGACGTAAGAAGCGCAATGATTTCTCAAAATTGTACTTAGTGCATTTACTCATTATACACTCTCAGTTTAATTAAGCACAGATCTGCTGAACTGAGTAAAAGTTTGTTGATATTATTATTTAAATTGTTAAAGTATATGATCCCAAGAGAAAATACAAAGAAGATGTTTATGTTTAAAGTCATGTAAAGTAGGCACATAGGATGATAATAATATTTAGATATTTACAATATTATACCGTTTTAAGTTGAACCGTTACATACGGCTTCTGCTGGAATGCCAAAAAATAATGCTGTCGACAAAGTGCTAACAAGCTGTACATAGAAAAATCTTTGTTAAAATGTTATATATTATTGAAAATTATAGAAACTTTATTTCCTATTTAGCGCATTTTTACTGCAATAAATACATGTACGTGATGAGAGCATGATGATACGTTACAAATATTTTGTCTATTCCGCAATTCGTTGCATAAAGATAAAAGCTTCAAGACGGTGAACTATTTGTAGATTTAATACATGACATACCACAGAAGCAGAGATTTTTATTTCACGAATGTTCTTTTAAAACATTGAATTCTGAGCGGGTCGAAGCTGTACATCAAATGTAGTTTGACACACGGGACACACCATTGTGCAGGTATTTGGCCTTGCGAATGGTGAATGGAACACTTCAAACTGATTCGATTGGTTCGTACCTGGATCTGGATGAGAGCTCACAGTCCTGCCCAAATCTGCTGGAAGCGGCCGAGGAATCTAAATGAAAAATGCAAGTTTTAGAAAAGAAACTAAATCTGGAACCACTCCTTGATGTCTGCTTTGCCAACTAACCATATCCCTTGCTCCAGTTTCTGAACGAGGGGAACAGGGAGGAGAGTAATACCCAGTTCTATTGAGGTCGGAAGATGGTGATGGTGGAGGACGATTACTACCTTCGGACTGTCCCGAGGAAGGCGAGTAATAGCCCGTTCCGTTATTAGGCCCTATAGGACTTGGCTCAACACTGGCTCTGTTAAACTGTCCCGTTCCAGTTAAAATCCTTCCACATGTATCCTGATGGTTAGTAGATGGATATTGCTGCATCCCACTCCCAGTTTGCTAATTCAAACATTATCATCATATTCACATTACTTTTTCAAAGTTTCCACAATACTTTTCAGTTATGTACAACAGAATAGATTGTGGAAAGACCTGATAGTTTCGACTTCTCATCTGTAACTGTCGTAAGCGGTTTTGCAAATAGTCACATAACCTCTTATTTAACACGATAGCTTCTGCTATCGCGCACTCTTGTTGCATTAGCCGACGCATCAGTTCTGGGTTTCTACCGTTAGACGACATTGTCAGTATGGTGTATCCTCAATGGCTTGTCTTCATTTCACAAAAGTGTATGCACATGTGCAAGCCACATACATCGTATTTGTTTCGTTCTTTCGAACTATCAAAATCCTTTATTCTAAAGCATCATGCATTTTCCATACTGTCAGGTAGTCAGATTTAAAAATGATTAGACTAGATTTATTTGTTCTTGAAATATAATATGCATTTTTCCTTTGCAGGCTCGTTAATAATCTAATAAAGTATCTATAGAAAACACGGGAATGAGAAAAGCATCGACAAATCCTCGTACCTTCGTATGCTTTTGTATGATCTGATGAGCCAGCTTGGCTCAAACAGCATGGATCGATGTTTTAATTGATGAGCATTATAATAAGCATTTTCTTAACAGACATATCAAAAGACATTTATGTCACCAGTGGTATGCCCATGTACAATAATGTGAACGAATGAATATGTATTTCTATTCATGAAAACATGGAACGAATTTTCATTTCGTGATAAATCAATCATAACCTCAATCAAACATTCTTAGGATGCCACTTGTATCAAAACAATTTTTCTTTATTGTGCGAATATTCTCATAATAAGCTAGTACAAGAATTTAATTCATAAATTTATCATTGAGACAAAGTAAAGAATCGAAATGTCAGGACCCCGAGTCTTGTCTGTCGACTTCTCCATATCTAGAACTAATGCCAAAACATGCATTTACAGCCTGCTACAAGAACATATCGCTGTAACTGCATTTTCTGACACCGCTTCTAGATACGAGCGACGCAGGTCCTCTTCCTCTCGACGAAGGTTGTTGGATGTGAGCTACGGAGTTGTCGCGATTTGAATTTGGAAAATCTAAGAATCGGGAAATTTTTGCTAATAATTTAAGACAACAGCACAAGATTTCCAAATTCTACGGTCTTCCGGAATTCGCCAGTAAATAAAATACACCCGTCTCTCTCGTCCATGGTTTGCAACTGTAACTTTCCCCCATAAGTTGGCCTATTCCCCAACCCCAAGCAGCACATCAACTGCATTTACACCACAAATGGGTATTGCAAGATGCAATTGATCCACTAGTCGGGGTGGAGAAAGATTGTATCCAGGACCCTGGCAGTACCTGAAACAAAATTTAAAAAATAAACCTAAAAAGTTATTTTAAATTTGCTTAGAAAAATACAATGAAAATAATTTTAATTTACTTACGAGAGCGGAACTCCTTTCCCAGGATGATGAGATTCCCTAATCAGCCAACGGACTATGAAAATTACCGAGCTTAGCTGTCGCCTTTTATACCCAATTTTGAGCATACTTTGACATGGAGTCAGTGAACATTTCCCAAATTACAGCGAATTCAGCCTATATCGCTTCGTAGTTTTGGACGTTTTGGTTGCTTGTATTTGGGATTTGGAACGCATCCAATAAATCACAGGATTGTTCTTAAGAACTATGAAAGTCAAAAGGACAAACAAAAATCAGGTTATTGGCAGGTGACATCCACGCAAAACAATGGATTTGAGGAGGAGCTAAAATATTAATTCCCTTTTAGACCTAAATTTTTCGCTTGTAATTTGCACGAGAACTGCGCAAAAAATCACTCCACCACCAGCTTAACTTACAATGAAATCGGGGTAATAAACCTTCCCTCACGTAGGCCATTTAATTCAAAGAATTTTCATGTCGTTGAATCATCGGTGTTAGATAGTATATATTTAGTATAATATAACAATTATTAAAATTATTTTTGAGCCAAGTAAGCTGCCTGAGTTGAACTCCATTATAAAATCATGCCATCAAAAATGTGTCTATTTGAAAAAGTAGATTCCATGCGGATATCAGATATCGTCTTCTTTGATTAAATGGTCGAAAATCCGTCGAGTTTCCATTTAAAGAATGGCTTTATTAATTGTTTGAAAAATGCAATTAACTTTCTATATATGCATTTTAAAGGCATTTTTGAAAGACATGCACACAAACTTCGCTTTTGCTCATAAAATATCGCGATATCACATCACGGGTAGCATCATCTCTAATCTAATTACTTCATTTATGCGTAGTGCGTAATGATTCCAATTCCAGCAAATAAATTATCATTTCATTCAGTCAGAGATCCTCCAATAGCTTCACTTACAATAAGACTTGGGATTTTGTATCTCCAAACGATACGGAAATACAACAAAGCACATGACAAGGAGACACTTCTGCAGTTAAAGTATGCTCATTTAAGCTTTAAACGAACACTCTTGATGTATGGTACACCAAGCTTTGTACTGTAGTCTTTTGCAGACAAGGAAAATGATAGCTGCTTGAAGATAAAAGACACTTGTCCGGTAGAGTTTCTTGTCTAATCAGACCACTCGCAGATAATCCATAAATTCTCACTAATCCCCAATCAGACATGAGACTTGAGATTACATTGTGAATGTGTCTTTTAAGAAGTCAATTCTTTCATGGATGCTTATTATGTTCATTCTCTTGCTTGATTAAATATTCTCCAGCTTAAAACTATATACACATTTTTTTACCTAGTCGTAAGGCATTGCATGAAAGCATCTCCAATTGGTAAGTATCATTCTCCAAATGTATCTGAAACCATGTCATTGTCATCGACAGGATGCGATTTCTGCTCAGGATGGATTGCAGGTATGCTTTAACAAAAAATTACCTCGACCAAGTGAGCGATTTGAAATTTGAAGTATTTCAAGCTTAAAAAATTAAAAAATTTCCCGAAAGGTATGGCTGGTCTTTTGGTAGGACATCCTATCGACACGTTAAAAGTTCGCCAACAAATTTTAGGGAAGAGGATGCTGGAGAGTATTGGGAACATTTACAAAGCTGGAGGGGTGCTGAGTTAGTATATTCCCTGAGAATGTATATCCTTTTGGTGGCCTTGAAGAAAACATAAACTTCATGACATGACGTATACTTATTATATTGAATCCAGCTTTCTTCCGTGGAATGGGCGCTCCCCTTGTCAGCACAGGGGCAATGAATTCGGTGTACTTTGGCTTTTATGGAACATCCTTGGATTACTTGACACATTGGAGAAATCAGCGTATAGCACAATCCAATGTGCATAAAGTGCGGATCCAGAATGATGGAGAAAGTGTGCGAATTAATTATTTATGTAACATGAAACCAATATCATTTACCAGCTCATTAAAGCAACTGCTTAAAAACTGTGTTTAAAAAATTGAAGCTCAGTCAAAACCCCATCTCCGCCGACATCAGGACGGGGACGGCTACTGGATATACTTCGTTTCAGGTTGTATTGGAGGAGCCGCCCAACTTGTGATAGCGTGTCCAGTTGATCTTGTCAAAGTCCAGTTGCAAAGCCACCTTCACCGAGGGTCGGTCAGGGGTCCTATCGAATGTGCAGCTAGAATCGTGAGTGCAAAAGGGCCTTTTGGATTGTACAAAGGTCTTGTTATTCAAGCGTGGAGGTACAAAAAAGTGCATGTCACATGAATTCGCATAATATTAAAATCCTAAAATGCACCAGACTAACAATCAATAAATCAATTGTAAGTTATCAATTTTTCCAGGGACATTCCCTCCTCTGGAATTTATTTCATGCTTTATGAGTTCCTCAAGAAGAAGTTGAGTTTGGGAAAGGAAGAGTCGACAAAATTAGCGCAGTTTATGGCAGGGGGAATCGCAGGTGAATACTGACACGATTTCAAAGTTTATATAAAATATGTTCATCTTGAAAAAGGTGTTCTTTTTACTTGTCGTCAGGCATTGTTTCATGGTGGTCCATCTTACCTTTGGATGTCATCAAATCTCGAATCCAAAGTGAAACTTCAGACAAGCCAAAGTACAGAGGAATAGCGCATTGTACGTCCGTAATTCTTAAAACTAATGGCGTGAGCGGTTTATTCCGAGGATTCTTGCCGTTGTCACTCCGAGCATTTCCTGTCAATGGAACTACCTTTTTGGTATATGAATACTTGTTTGGACATTGTAAAGAGTATCAATCCAGTTTATATTCGTGAAATTAAAATTAGTAATTAAATAATTAGTGCTAACGATTAGCTACATTATTTTACCAACAAACCTGTTTTAGCTAACATAAGTAAGCATTTTATTTTAAGCAAACCAATTTAATTTGCTGTGGAAAGGAAAGTATATTCAACATTTCAATATAACATTTGAGTTTACTGACTGCGAGATTCGGAGAATGTGGAAGGCAATGGACGCGCATATAATTCCATGAAAAAGTCATTGTTCTTCCAGCCTCGTTTCCTGAAACCTGTAGTCAATGAACTAAAGTTTGACCAAACAGTTCCAAGCAATATTTTTTTGCAAAGTAGAAGTCTACAAGTTCACGTGTATCAATGAAACGAAAAATGAAAAGTAATATAATGTCTCCGAAAAAGTAGTGCTTCCATCCTTCGCCAGATGACAAGAGAATTTTTTTTTCACATTCTCACGTAATGCTAATATCGTATTTTGTCCAGAATTATTACCGTCTCGACGTGCTGGCATTCATCACCTAATTTTCCCAGCTGCCCTCCACGTCCACTCCACATTTCCAAGAATTTTTTTTATTTCTTCCTCGACGAATAAAATTTCATTCACACATATTTGCAGTTAGAAAAGCGTAATGAAAAAATACAAAATACAAAGCAGCCAAGCCAAGCCACATGTTTAACAAAATTAACATTTTGGGGATGTATTTTTGTTCCAGTCCAGTCGGCAGTCGGTTGGGTGCATACTTTATTTTAATTAATGCTTCAAAGAGTGTTGAATGTGACAACAGTACAGAGCATATTTAGGGTAATTTAGAAAATGGCTCGAATGTAGTATGTTGAAAAGTATGAAGTAGAGGATATTAGCTGAGGATGCCGTAGACAATAAAATGTTCTTTATCATTATATGTGCCTGCTGGCTTGGCTAATCACAATCGTAATCGTACCATTAGTGTTCCTAATGGTACGATGGTTATGATGATGACTGTTCCAGGAAAAAAAGGAAGACAAGACAGAGGACTCGGCGAAATTCCATTGAACGCTAGCAGCGGGTATTATATTCAGGGTAAAAAATTGAATTCATATAGCGCTTTATTTTTTTCATGACTGATTATCATGTTTTTGTATAAGTGTACCACTTCCATTTCTCTTTAAGTACAGATGTATATAACAACACTCTTAACTACATCATATTTTTATAGCAGTTTAATGGAGGAGTATATACTTAAATACCTACAATAATTATCTATACTTGTAAATGCATTTTTATAATACAATTATTATTATACATATATTCTGACGCTTTACTCACTTAAGTTTTACAGAGGTATTATCATATAACTAGTCGTTAAGTATATAATATGTACACCTCCTTACATATTTACACTACAAAGTAGTACCCTTGAAGTTCCCAGAAGAACTTCTTTTTAAAAGTATTTACAATCGTGCGAATTGTTTCATTAACAAACGAGTCTACCAACAATTTAGGTATCATATATCGCGTTTTTGCTTTATTGAAGCCACCAACCTATTTTATTTTATTTATACATAAAATTGTTCATTAACAATTTACAATTATTCCGATTATATTTAATTATGAAATACTATGGATAGTAGTATGATCTTTGGTATGATCTGCAATTGCAAGTGTGCAACTTTCACCAACATTTTTCATATTTGTGGTAATACTTGACTTGTTTCTCTTTCCCTCGCATATTTATGTTATTGGCAAAAAAATTCTGCTCATAGCCAGACTATGTCCGATTGACTATATTGAATGGACAAAAACAATTGATATAGCTTGAAGTTTATAATACGGGGAAGGGGAACTAATTCTTTCTATATAATTTATTATACGTTACGTACATCATAAAATCCTTTGCAGAGAGCTAGAATGAAACGTATAAAAATGGACATGGCTTGTATTGCGCTTTTGCTTTCAGTATTATTTTTCAGTGATATGGTTCAAGATCCTTAAATGCAAACTTTTGCACTAATGCAAATTATTTAATTTACAATTTTAGTTGTTTGTTGTTTCTAGTAAATGTTCATATTTTATAGAATGACTTTGACGACAATTGTAAAATCTAATTTCGTACCTTTGGAATTAGACGAACTTAGGTTTGCTCGAACTACTTGTTCGTAATTAAGAAAAGTAATTAAATAGTAATTCATCCACCCACCAATATTCAAGTGATATTTAACTAATTTATTTCGCGTTTTCCAGAAATTCTTCTCGCAAATTACGAAATTACATATTTTAGCTTCGATGGAAAACGCGTGTATTTTAGCAAACTTTTCAAGCATCCACCCATGCAGGTACGTTAACTGACATAAATTAATTGTGCTATTAAATAGCTACTATCTTAACGCTCGGTCATGCTGACTATGAGTTCAGCATAAAGCATTTAGTATAATGTGCTTTAAGTATACTGCTTTTAAATGCAAGATATTCTAAATATTGCGATGATACGAAAAGGATGACGTCGACTATACAACACATTTAATTGTGTGATAAAAATTGAGTTCAGTGGTGGTAAGGCACATTTTTTCACGACGCCAGAAACAGTATTTTTTATAACGATAGCGCAATAGTACTTTTCATTTTAGGATGACTAGAAACTAGAGATTCAACGACTTAAATGAGGTACAAATCATTATACTCATTAAATATAGGAATTCGCCACAAATCGCTATCAACGTCGCGGACCTAAATTCATCTTCTCAATCAAACATGCATAAAATGTTGGTGAAATTTGCCTCAAACTGGATGCGATGTTTTATTTTCATGAAGAATAATGCATTCGCCAAATTGTATATGAAAAATCAAACAAAGTATATCTTCTCTCTTCATACCGAGTTTTCTAAATTGACTTTTGAATGGTTTTCCTTTCATTCGGGTATAGTTTACTTACGTCGCCCTCATCATGTCTTCTGGTCAGTAAATTCAGAAAATATTACTTCGCTCAACCATTAAACGTATATTCCTCCTATTTGAAACGAATGTGAGTGAGCCCCTCTTCTTTTTGCATGAATGCGCTCATACACAAAATAATATAATTTCATTCAGTGTATGGCTGACTTTCACTTTCCTTCTTCGCCTTTCGTCCGGCATTCTGACAGAAAGCAAGTTGAATGAAGGCATACGATGGTCTCCATTATTTCTTGATTTCCTTCCATTTCGACCATGTATTTTGTATCTGATTCCATGTACCAACGCCTTTTTACCCTCGGCAAATGCAGCAGAGGATAAATATAGAATGCAATATGAGGATCCCTTCCATAGATTCCACTTTCCACACATCATCCTCCTCCCTCTCCCAGACCAGTCCCACAACTTCGACTGGTTCGGTTTGTTCTGGTCGACAAGACCATTCCAATTTCTTTCCCCGCATCACGCACCACACGACGAGAAAATTTATTGTACATGACTAACATGACATAATAAGCCTCTTTCCGTCCAAACTTTGATTTTTCTATATCGCGTTTCGCTTCACTCATCCATGACCATAATGCTCAACACCTGGCTCTCTCCCCTCTCCTTGTCTGTTTTTCATTTTCATTCCTTCGAGAGAGAGAGTGGCAAGAGAGAAATACTCTGAAAATGTCTATGAAAATTGCTTTTCTACCATCACTTTATTTGGGATTGGTGCATCACCAGAGAATACCTTTTTCCGATGAAATATTGAAACAATACAATATTGTTTTTGCAAATTAATAGAATTTATGAGGACGCTAATTTTGTATGGATTTCAATAATTTCTATTTCACTTCCCAATTTTAATAATAGTATCCATCCACCATAAACAGATTATATAATCATCATGAGAAAAAAAATCCATTTTTGGTAATTGTGAAGCTGTCGGTTAACATAAAGGATATAGGTCCGGACCAGTCCAGTCGGCATCATTTTCTCCACAATTTATGAATTTTTCTTCTTCTTTTTTTCTCTGGAAGAAGTGTTTTTATGTGGTCAAAACTAACCCGAAAAATGGAGAAGGAAACAAGTTGACGTCTTAATATCATGTGAGAAGATATATTGCTCTAAAATAGCTATTATTAAGTGGCATTACTCCATTTTGGCTTAATATCTTACACAATAATATTATTATGTACTCCTCCACTGCGAATGGAAGCCATAAATTGATATGTAATGATGATGATGATGAGACGAGGCTTTTTTTCTCTCATTCGCTACGACTAATAGCATGGTTTACATCAAAAACCGTCGACTAATCGTAAGTAAGTATACAAAAGCACTTTCTTTTCCCTTTCTTTTTTTTGAGAAATTGACGATGCGAGGAGCGATAACAATGGTTTTCTTTCCTACGTTTTTTCTTTTGATTTCCTGTGATCCTTTTTATGAATACAATATGTGCATTAAACTAGGTAACTGGATATTATGAAAAAAATGATGCTTTCATCTTTTCTACACAAGGTTTTCTTTTGTCTCACTTGACTTGACTTGTACCAATTATTAAATTTTTTTCTCTTTCTTGTTGCTTTTTGCCAGTTATTTAAATTAATTACGTTATTTAAAAGCTAGATTTTATTTGGCCTGTTTTGCATCGGTTCTTTTCTATACAATTATAATAAGTGCTTTTTTACTAATCGTAAGTATACCTTATGTATTTCCTCCTCAATTACTTTTTCTCTAGAAAAAATCTCTGAAAGCTCTTTCACCTTTTTATCCTCTCTACAAATTATTATGTTTTTCTTGAGCGTATAACTTGGATTCGTATATATAATATGTCATTTGAAAATTAAAAATAGCTTGTGTATCGTCTCATCGAAGAATCTAACTAATGAATCCCTGACTGCGATATTTTTTTGTAGACTAAACATAAGATTAATTAACTCTTTTTTACTTAATTAACGTATAGCAATTTACGTAATTTACATTACGGTTTCGGTCAACAAATAGTAATATGGTACTCGATCATCGTCAAAATAATCTTCGTCATGAGGAGGGTTGAGAATGTGGAACCTCTTCTCCGTGAAGCTTGTGCCGACTCGGTGATGAGGATGATGGAGGATGCTCAACTTCTTCAACTTGGAGCGGAGTCATCATACTTCCCTCAACTGGGGATGCGGAGGGCCACCACGAAGATAGCGAAGTGAAGAGTAGGGAAGGAAGAGCACTTGAGGAGAGAGGCGCCACGAGGAGCAGCGCCAGCCTAAGTAAATTGTCGACTGTAAACAAGCCCGCGAGAAGGGCGAGTGCTACTCCGAGAAGCCCCGTTGTCGCCGCTCTTGTCGCTGAGGTCGGAGTCGGAGGACTGTTGAAGTGGAGGAGTTTCATGACTGAGGATGAGCTCGCTTTGCTGAGAGCACTCGCATGGCACATGACATCTGAGTAGAGTTCAATTAGCGGAATGATCTTCCCACCTCCTTTCGGGTCAATGCAAGTAGGTCTCCGGATCTCTTCGTACATCGAGTGAACCAGTGGAATTGCTGTCGAGTGGGATTCAAAACTTTCCCGAAGCCAGCGTCTCAACCATTCCCCTATCCACACGAGGTCACAGTCACAAATCCACTCGTTCCCGTCCAGAATCAAGCCACCTGCGAAAAAAGAAGAAGAGAAAAAAATAAAGTGTATTACACACTCGTCAATTTGGTGGGATTATAATGGGCGCGGGTTGGGACATACACACAAGTTGCAAACCATTTCCGTAAAAATTGAACGAAAAAAATACTGGATGCACACGCTGGACACATGCGATTTTCACTGGAGAGCGTATATCTTTCTGGAGAAGAGGAAGTGGACATCCAAATATCAATATCAAAGTCCGGAGTCCAGTCAATATGCCCCAGAAAAATACGTATGTGTTGGGGCACAAGTACGATCGCCCTCATCGTAATCATGTGATCCCCATACTCATTCATCCGACCCATCCACTTATTGCTTCCTCCTCTTCCCGTCTTCCCTCTCGCTCTCCCTTTCACCACAAGAGACAGTCACTCTGGAAAATATTAAAAAGTGGAAGGAAATAAAATACGACTGCATGAAACTCGGGGAGAGAAAAAACCCTCGACCTGGACTTGGACATCCTGGAGTGGATATGAAGTGAAAGTATCATCATACTTCTCGTATCCCGTACGCAGTAATAATAATAGGTGAACAAGTAGTTTTTTACTGCTTTCTCCCCTCTTCACATGTACCTGACTTTCACTTTTTTTACTTGCTTCCTCCCTCAAACAACATCACCAATACACCAATAGCAGACCACGACCAAACCACCAGACATGTGCCCTCTCTCAACGCAGACAGGGGAAAAAAGATGTATCTCTCGAGGTTCGTTGATATCTTCAGAGAGCTTGAAGTTTTTTTTTGAAAAGATGCCTCATATAAAAAATAAAACTTTTCTTCTTCTTCTCCACAACCAACATCCTTTTCTCCCACTGCACAATTTACTCGAGAACCTGTTCCACCTTTTCTCACCGTCTCACACTTGATTCCTTTTGCTCCTCCTTTTTTTAAGTCGAGCCACACAAGAGGCAAGTGTAAACTACACTTAAAATCCAGAGGAAAAAGATGAATAGGTGGAATTGGAACGGAATGGAAATGGATGAGAGAAAGAGTGGGTAGAAAGCTAAAGTGTATTGATAGAGGTAATAGGAAAGTAAATAGAAGAAAAATGCTTACGTACACAAGTGCAGTGCACGTGCAATAGTGGTGTACGTTGTACATACATTTAAGGCCTGCTTTTTTCAATAGAAACGTCCGTAAAAATACTTAAGTTTGGTTCCAGGAAGAATCATGTACTGCGGTTTTCCACCTCGATCAACTGCAAACATATTGACGGAGGAAGGAGGAACCAGCATGTATTCTATCAACATCAGGCATTTTTGGTTGCAAAAAAAATATTCACCACACACTGACTTTCTTTTCACTTTTCTTAAATAAAGTAGGGATCATCCTTGATATGCACGCAGACGATAGAAACCAAACCACTCACATCCGCACCAAGCGGTCTTCTCCTTCTATTCGTGTGCAAAGAAGAAGAAAAACCTTCCTTCGAACACAACTGTTGTTCGATCGCAAATACTTTTTTTTATGCATTTCATGAACTCGTGGAACTTATGGAGCACAGATATGCATAAAATACATTTACAGTTTTAAGTAAAAGCAAAAAAGTAAGTGATAAGAAAGGAGAAAGCATTTATGAATGTATGTTTCTATTTGGCGTACAGAGCTTCCTCCTGGCTCCTCGATTACTTGATTTTATTGCTTGAAGACGTGTGTTCGTCTCTCTTTCAAGATGAGCTTGCCCACGATATACACATAAGTTACAGCCGGTCCCAGAACTGTCTTCCAATTTTTTCTTCCTTTCTTCAAGAAAATACATGTATATTCAGACCAGACGAGATACTGGGTATTTTTCCTTGAAAAAAGAAAAGTGTGGAGACTTTGGGAAACAAATATATATTCCACCTTTACGACAACATCTGAACATACCCGCTTTAAAGTATGGTGGTGGATGAGGTTGGTTATGTTTGGTGTGTGTATGTGTGTGTGGCCTAAACACATTTCTCCATCCACACAAAACCATATAATAAACGAAACCACACCAAGAAAAAAATAGAGAATAAGTTCAATATTTTCTGGTCAAGTAAGAACGAAAGGGAGAAAGAGAACTGTGTTTTACTTGAGACTGAGTCGGAACATACCGCGTGTGCCTTTGTCGACAAGGCATAAATTATCAAGTGAAGGAGAAGAAGACGAAGAAAAGGAGAAAATGAAGGGAATGCATTGCCTTGCGACAGCTGTTTCTGCCGCAGTCACTCTGTTGCTTTCACTCGTCTTTTCTCCCCTTTTTCTCTCGGCGAGACGAGAATCCTATTTTCATGTTTTCACATTGGACAGAAGAAGAGCGAGAGCATAGGCCCTGCCGATAATATGTGCTGAGAAAACGACTAAATTTGGTTGGACTTGGAAAGAATAAAATTTCTCTCTCTCTCAACCTCAACCCTTTTTCTCATTTTTTTGGAGGATATAAAAATACTTAGCGGAAAATAGCAGTGGTCGTGAATCGTGTGAGAGTCCACTGTAACGAGAGTATAAAAAAGTGAGGCATTTTGCTGAAAGAAATGTAAAGAAAATAACTTCACTCTCCCCTTCCGCTTTTTCACAGCCATTCTCTTCGAGAGAAAGGGCGTAAATAGACTTTTTACACAGAGACAATAATTGAACTGTTTTGTTACAACTTTTCTTAAAAATGTGAACTACGCTTTCCCTTTGTCTAGTGAATACCAACAATTCTCGCTTTGCCGCAAGTACATTACTTCTTCTATTTTCCGTATGGAAATACACACAATACACCTTACGTCCTCGTTTAAAAGTCACACGTCATAAAAATTTCGGAGGTGAGATTTTTATGAGGTCTGTTACTGTTCAGGTATCTAAGCTTGTACGTAAATTGATAGTATAAGTTATACTGTATAACCTCAGGGTTTAAGGTGAAAATGAGGCTACTTTCTTCTCTAAAAGTAAGACTGACCTTTTCACAGCCACCGAAGTTTAGATTTAGAAATTCTGCGAACTTCTACTTATTTCCCGTCTGGTATTGGCAGTTCTCATCGCAGTGACTGCCTACAAGAACCCGATGCATTATTCATTCATGTTGTCTCCATTTTTCACCACAAAAGAAAAGAGTGCGAGGCATATGCCTAAACTGTGTATATGTACATACACATTGTGACATAAAGACGAAGAGAGAGAAATGTGACTGCCTTTGTTCTCAGGAGGGCTAACAATCTTGTGAGAAACTATTTTTGGTTGGGTTACTGTGTTTGTCATTTCGCCACCAATCCACATGCATTTCTTTCCCAGGAACTCAAAAGGGCATACAAGTAGGTGCACTGTGCATTCTCCTGAAAATGGCATGTCGCTGACAAGGTGTACGTTCACTCCTCTCAAAGGGTCAAACGAAAGGGGAGAGTACCCTTCCATCGAGGAAGATATTCAGAAGTGCCTTTTGTTTAGGATGAACGAAGAAATTTATGTTTAGGAAATGGTAAATTTGTTGTGTTGCAACTTGCAAGGTGAAATTCGTCCCACCGGTCGGTCGAGTAAAGACCACTCAAAATTCTTCACCGAAAACATTGCAATTTTATCCAAGACGATGGGTAACTGGAAAAGATCTAATTTGATGATGGACCTTGTGCCATCCTATTTGCAAAATTAAGGACGTCAAAGTCAACCACTGAAAACCAATCTAAAAATATCATTTTTATATGGAATGATTTTCTTCGATTGTGTTTCAACAAATCTCCTAATTTTTTGATACTAAGAAAAACTTGCTGACATCAACTAAACCCCTGACTGAACTCGCCCATTAATGCACTTCCTTTTCTTCATGTACAAAATATTTTTTTCTCAGACTTGCTCCCTCCTCTCATCTCATGCATTGAAGCCCAACCCTTTCTGTTTTTTCCAACCTTCCGCTCTCCTTTGATTTATGCTTTGAATCCAAAAAAAATATATAAAACTGCACCTGAATATATTACCTAATAAATCGCATGCAACAGCGTATTTATATCTATCTACTCAACTGAACAAAAGACTAAAGCTTACCTTTCTACATGCTCTCGCATTATGATTACGTTACATACGGCATTATAATACCATGTCATTATTATCATTACTATTATTACATCCCACACCTATTTTGTACCTTTTGTTTCTTCTGTACACACTCCATAACTATAACATAAAAAACCCATCAACATCATAACCTAACCACAAAAAAAGTGCACAACCACAGCCCACCATATTTTCTCTTCTCCTATTTTTCCCGTGAAAAAAGAGTTATTACTTGAGTGACTACATTCGTCGTGATATGATTTACTTCCTTTTCCTTCTCCACTCTAATCTCTACTAAAAATAGGAACTGAAATTATGGAAGAGAACAGGAATAGTGTATGTTCCATATAATACGCAGCCTCACAACCTTGTCATTTCGTGTCATGCAGCTAGTAAATATCCCACTAAATATTATTACATGAGCACCGCACTACATTATCCATCCCGGCGACTATAGCTCTCTACACACCACCACACTCCTTTTGGTTTGGTGATAAAGTTCAGGCGAAATCAGGGAATGTAATATGCCATTATGCATCTGCACCTACCTCTACACTCTACGTGTGTTCACATATCGCATTTTTTTCTCCACCTGAAAAAAAACAAACCTATAGCCAAACCACGCTAGACCACCACCACCAAGTCCATCCTAACAAAACCACAAAACATCCCAACTCGCCTTCCCCTTTCTCCTCGTTCACTTGAGCGAAGTCAGATCAGATTGATAAATTCTAGTCAATACACGATAAACTTTTTCCTTCTTCAGAGAAAATAAACAAGGGAAAAGGTGCTAGCATGACATGGCATCATATGTATATCCATGTACTTATACTTCTCTACACTGGGAGCATTCTACCATAAACCTTTTTTCTCAGGTTTACTTTTTTGTTCAACTTTTACTTACTCTCCTCTCATTCACTCTCTCTCTCCAGTCAATCTTTTCTCCTTCTCTCTCTCTTCCATAGTTTTTATGTGTGAGTATATACGTATTTTACGTTTGCACTAGACTCGCCATCGTACGTACGTATGTACTTGATGCTTTTTTTCTCCCTCTCCAAATAAACTCCCTTTTTCTTCACCCGTCTGCTCCACTCATTTCAGTGATGGATACTGCGAAGTCCATTAGTCTAATGAAAAATGAACTCTCGACAAGTTTGAGTCCATTTCCCCAAAATATATATATAAATACTGGCACACTGCAATGAGGATGAGGAAGTAAGTGTATAGTCGATACAGAAGTAACGATAGAGGCGATAGAGTGAAGCTGCTCCAAATACTTCTTTCTTTCTATTTTTTGCATTCTCTCGTTTTCCACTGATTTCATTTGCAGTACTCCATCCTCCATGTCCTCCTCGCACGAGGTTCAGTTGATGTTAGCACTTTTTCATCTGGTTTTGCATTCTACCTGCATCGCGTGTCATTTACTCTTTTAGTGCTTTTCTATTCTTTACACCGAAAACCAGACGCAGTTCGCAGAAGAGAACAGAGAACACATGAATTTTTTTTCACATGGAAGACTACCTATGAATGTGCATTGTGGATTTGGCTTTGATTGGAAATGCATTTGCAAAAGCAAAATCGAGTTTGTTGTTTCGGATTCGGAACATCACATCCCCTTCCAAGAAGACCTGATTTCAATGGAAAAAAGATCTTCGTGCACCTTTTGAAATCAATAATCCGACATTTGCATGCACACCGGAAACACACATACAAAAGTTACGTAAAAGTAAGTAATTAGGCAAAAAGCAAACGGCTCAAGGAAAACTAAGAAATTTACCTAAATAATCCAGATAAATTAATCACAGAGGTTTTTTAAAAAAATCTTGTTATTACCTTGCAACAATTTCGTTCCTTTGCTGAACCAAACGCTCCTGTTCGGATACAAGGCGGAGGAGTCCAACGAAGACATTTTGTTATTGCTGATATCGAGTCGAGCCCACTCAGCATTCTGCATGAGCTCGAACACCCTCGAGGGGATGTCATCCACTCCCGTCTCCGTGATCGTCAAGTCCATGTGGAAGCAGTTTTGAAGTCCTTCGAAAGCACCGTGCTCGATCTTTTTCAGGTTTGCCCCGAACACCGTGATCTTCCTCAGTTTGGGAAGGATCCCTCCAAATAATTGGTCTGACAGGACGGGCTCTTTAATTTGAACTCGAAGCTCTTCCAAATGACCGATCGCGGAGAGCACACCCCCTGCAAAATGAAGACGAGACATACAAAAAATATACGTTGAGCACGTGTCGGTGGAGAAGCGTGGATTGAATTGCAAACGATGAGAGCGATGAGCAAAAATGAAAATTAACTCACGCAGATTCTTATCTAGAAAAAAATGCGCTTCTCAACTTCCTCACGATTTACTTAACCAAAGGAATGAAGTTGAAATGACTAGAAAAAGTTACTAAAATAGTTCCTATTTTAAAAAGCCGTCCAATTTACTTAAGGTATTCTACTGAACTTGAATATCCAATATATATTTTTTCTCCTCCTTCTTCCAATGTTCCAATCAAAACTTTCTGATAGGATTTCACTTTAGATTTTTATCATCATTCATCTCTCTCATTCAAGTGAACCTCATTACCAGTTGGAGAGAGCAGAAGGGAAATACGAGTAATAAGAACTACATTTCTTCTTCTTCTTCTGTTAATGGAATATGGAGCAAGAAGCAAGAAAGTGTGTTTGCCAAGGTTGGTTGATTTGATGTTTTTATTCTTTGGAATTTGAGTTGACGTGTTTGATCAGGAACAAAGATAAATGAGGTTGGGGTATGCATGCAGATGGAGTCGAGTTCCACTTAAAAATGTGGCGACGGTGACATACATATAACACCCACACCTCCACTCCATCCAGACCACCACCACCTTACCTCTTTTGTGACATCTTTTTTCTCGAACCAAACTCTCATCTTTTTGATCACACATCTTTGCTCTCTTCCCACATCAAGAATAAAGATGGTTACAAAGATAATTATTACAGAATTGGAAAACTGGAGTAGATCACTTTTTTTTGCGCTCAACGAACCAAAAACAAGTTAACTTTTTCTCCAACTATCCTTCTGTCGTTTTCTCCAATAGAATTATCTTTAAACGTGGGCGACTTCACTTCAAATGGCAATTTTCCTTTTGTCCTTTCCCCTTTAACTATAGAGTTGCACCTTTGGATTAGGCTCGCGTACTCGACGATTCTTATTCTTCAGCTACTTTGGCTAAATTTCTCTTGAGCATCGTTCACCCAACCAATCACTCCATTTTTCTCCTTTGTAGTGAAAAGGGGAACAAGACAGCTCATTTAATGCCTGCATATTCCATTCTTCTCTCATCTTCAGAGAAAGACACACATCTTCTCTCTCCCTTCTCTTTCACTCTATTCCACTTTCCACATCACCACATTTCCCCTATCGTTCTGATGTGATCAAGCATTTTTCTCTCTCTTCTTCACTTGAAATTCAAGCGGAATACACAAGACGTATCACGATCAACCTTGTATTGAAACCAAGTCGCGTCCCATCGTCAACTTTTTTTAAAGGATTCCCTTTTTTCTACTTTAAATATCTGTGTCAATATCCATTCTCTTTTCTTTTCTCCAGAAGAAGAAGAAGAAGAAAGAAGAGAATAAAATAAGTATACATATGTTCTTATTCTCTCTCTCTCTTCAAATGCAAATCCAATGATCTCTCTGGAGGAAGAGAAGAAGCGGGGTTCATACGGATCTGGATTGAGCAAGGGACCTCTTTCTTACTTTTACTGCTGTCATGTACCACCTTCCCGTCTTTTTCCTTTACAAAAAAATTCCCTTCAATTCAAACTCCGATACTGATAATAGCAAATACTCTTCAAGTCTTCAACTCTTCGGCCGTGCTCAAGCACGTCCCTGTCCCTAACAATGTAATACTTTATGTGTACTGTACACTCAACATGTTTACTTTACATACGCCTGCTCCTTCCCACATCACGTATGTGCCTCTACTCCTCTTCTAAATGTTAGAAGAGGTAAGAAATCTATCTTAAGCATACCAGCAGGTCACATAATTCTTGCTGCTTTCTCTCTCTCTCCCAACGTCCCAACCCTCATGGATGGACATATATGTATTTTCTTCAAGAAGAAAAACGAAATAAAACTTACCTAAACGAAATCGGTACTTTTCAATGTTTGGATAAGTTTCCACCGCGAGACTCCTCAAATTGACCAGGTAGGAGAGCACATCCGAGTCAAAGCGATCCAACCGACCCATGTCCAGAATCTCCAGTGTTTCCAGCCGCTTCAGCCCGTGAAATGTATCTTTCGTCAGGCTGGGAAGGTGAGAGTGAAAAAAAAGTACGCAGTAATAATAATAAGTTATGTATGCACTTCTTCTCCTCTCCCTCTTTCTCTACACATATCTTCTTCTATCATCATCAATCCCAATTTTCCCTTTGCTCTTCCTTATTACCAGAGTCTTCCTCCTCACATCCTCCGAGAAATGTTTGTGGAATGAAAGTATACACACATTCCAAAAGAGATAGGTTCAATGAACCAATATTTGTACAATGTACAAGAGTAACTGGAGAAAAAGAGATACATATGTTTGAGAAGAGGAAAAGTAAATTTATTCGATTCGGAGAGATGGAGGGAAAGCAGAGTGTGGAAGTGTTTGACATGATTCTTCCTGGCCAGCCAGTTATCTCCCGAAAAGTGGGATATGATGGTTGTAAGTTACACGTTGAAATATATATTTCTCTCGTTTTCCCCTCTCAAAAATATATAGTCTTCCGCGTACTTGGGAACACTTTGGAGTAAAGGTAAGTAGTGTTCCTTCCATTTCCAGCCGAGTTGTTTTTGCACACACACACACACCAGTTTCACTTTTCATTTGAAAAAAGTTTGAGGAGCGGAGGAGGAAGACGATGTATAAAATGTACAAGTGTAGTGGCTCTCTCATCTTCCAAGAGAAGTTTGAGTGGTTGGCGATCTTTTGAAAATTAGATGATGATGTGATATCGTGAATAATGAATGGAATGAGGGAAAGTGGAGCGAGTATGTGTGGAGGGATATGATGTTGGAGGGAAATGGTGAGAGTTGGAGCGGAGGAAAAGTGTGGAAGAGGTGTCTAATGTAACGATGTAGCTGGACTGGACTGGACGTAGACACACACGTTGTAAATGTTCTGAAGAAAATGCAACTTACATTTTTTTCAGAGTTTCGTTTTTCCTTGACTGATTAAAGGGAATGTACTGGATTGATAGAAGATAGTAGATTGACGTATATGCATATTTTTTGTATATAACACTTGTCCAGCTTTATTCATGCGTCTATACCTTTTGAGCGGATTGCTGGAAATCCGAAGCGTGACCAAGTTGGCAAGGTGTGTCCAGCTCGGGATCTTCGAGCTGGTCAACTCATTATTCGACAAGTCGAGCACTCGAAGTCGTCCCAACGAACTCAAACTCTGCATCCTGATCTCCTCCATCCCGTTCCAAGACAAGTCGAGTGAGATCAAGTGAGGGAGGGGCATCAAGGGTAGCGTTTTGATTCCACAGTTGGACAACCGTAAAAGTTTCAGTTTGGGGAGAAAGTGGAATAATTCCTGGAAACAGACAGACACAAAACACATGTTGTAAATTCACATGAATTTTTCTAGACAGAATAAAAATAACCTTAAAATGGCACACAGAGAATATATGCCACATTTTAAAGTTATCTCTGTGTGGTATACATTGAGAAAAAAAGTTTTCTCTTTTTCCTAGGATTTATGAATGAAACATGGGGAAAGCATCTGTACCGAATGCCGAATGGAAGCAAAAAAACATGCATACCAGATTGAAATCAGCTATGCAGTTTTTTGTTGTGAAAATTCGGGGCATATAATATATAACATCTCCTACAACCTACAACCCACCTTTTTTCTGCACACAACTGCAAAACATTTATGAAGTGATTCAATCTCTTTTTGAAAACATAAAATGAGCAAAAGATCCCAACATGGACCATTCTGAGCAGAGAACAAAAAAAATTGTGTAGGGAAAGTCTGGAAAAGTGGAGTAAATTCCTTCTTTTACCGCAATAAAAAACCATGTGCTCCTTCCTCTCTCTCGCTCTCCTCCACACATTCTACATCCACACATCCAAACCATGCATCATTTTCCGTAAGCTTAGTTGCTCTGCTCTCCTGTCTCCGTTGTGAGTAATGCTACTTCATATTTTACATGTGTTCTCTACTTACAAAATATGTATGTACTTATACATACTTGCATAATATAAAATTTCACTACGCGAGCAACTACAAACAGTGGAAAGTGGACTGGAATGCGGAGGAACATAATAATACAAAGAAGTTTATGCTTCATGCTAACCATTGTTTTATCGCTGGAGGCCAGCAAAACGGCATGTGTAAGAAAGCAGAAGAGGAAGAAGAAGAAAAGAAAAAAAGGTCAAACTCTTGTTGGAAAATTTTCTTCACACAATGTAAATGTCCATAAAGTTTTCCTCTTTAGTTTCACTTTTTTCTTCTTCTGTTATTTTGTGAGTGAATGTGTGCTTATAGTTGTGCAGGGGCACTAGCATTGTATAGATTTCTTCATTTTCTACCAGGGTTGGGTAAATCGTACCATTGTCCGAATTCCTTTTCAATACTTATCAGATGTTCGAGATCCACCCATCTAACCGACTTTTGCATCCCAGTGTAATTTTTCAAAAATAAAATTTGACGTGGAAGAAGTGCACAAAAATATTTCTTCCATTGGCTCTCCCATTTTTGTGAATTTTTCGTCTTCAACGGCTTCTATCTGTGACAAACCCTGCTTCGAACTGCAGCAAAATATATAAAACGTTGAAACTGTTGAAAAAGTAGTGACTCAACTGACACAAGTACGTTGGAAAAAAAACTTTGTATGTTTACACACGACCACGCATACCAGACCAGACCACTTGAATTGAACGGCTCGAGTAGTTTTGTATATAAAAATATATATATTTCTCAAATATGTCTGCTAACCCTTGGAGTTTCATCATCATCATCTTTTACTTATTACCACAAGTTTCTCCTCCATTTCGCCCCATCCATCTTGTTTCCTCTTCCCTTTTTGAATATACTTTCTCTTCTTCTCCTTCTTCCTCAAACTGAACTGAACTTTTTTTTATATGCGAGCGAAGTAGTATAATTTAAGAACATCAGAACATTAGGTCATATGGTACAAGCCTAAAAATCCATATATACACGAGTCCCGTTTTTACACACTTTTATGAACTCTTACTCTTCCACTTTTTCCTCCTCACTTGATCTCAGTTGTAGTAGTTGTAGAGGAGCACATAACGCACATCCTTCTCTTCCCACATGCACACATCCGCCTGTCTCGAATACACACAGAAAGAGAGAGAGAGAAAGCAACATCATTCGAGCTCACGTGAGGAGGAGAGGAGCGAGAAAAGATGCTGCTGCATTATTTCATGCTGTGCTCTTGTTTCCTTTACAATTTTCCTAATAGGACTTCTCTGCATTCGATATAAAATGAGAGAGAGAGAGAAGCTGAAGCGTATGTTTTTTCTACTGATTCCTCTTCTCCTCTCCAAAAAACTTTCCTCTTCTATCATACACTTTTTATTACATTGCTCTTTTCGAGGGGAAAAGTTACGCAGAGAAATACAGCGTCCTCTCTCTCTCTCTCTCCTCATCCTCACATAAGTTGGAAGAGGAAGAGAGACCAATTCAGATCTCATCAAAAATTTACTGGCCTTTACCCTTGTCCAAGGGTTACACCACCACTGCAGTAGTGCAGATACACACCTACCTTCTTCCAGTTCAACCGAACCAAAAGGAGTGAGCATCGAGAAGAGAGGGGAAACGGAAGTAAAAGAAGGAAGGCTTCTTTGAGAAAGAAAAAATATAGGAATCATTACCTGACCTTAGGGATTGAGAGAGAGAGAAAACTTACATATTCCAATCTAACATTGAATTTCCATCTCTCTTGCAACACAACACTTGCACAAGACAAGACACAAGAAGTGTGTTCCGTTCCAGAGAAGAAAAAAGGATGAATGCAGTCAAGTCAAGATGGAAGAGAAAATTATTTCAGATGCAACCTTTTCCTATTTTTCCCTGCCTTTTCAGAGTCGGAGAAAGATTTTTCTTTCTTCCTTTCCCCTTCATGGATCCATCTCCATATTGCATAAAAGGTTAACTTTCCCTCACACAAGAGAAAAGTGCATTCTCATTCAAGCATTATGGAATAACCCATGTACTTACTTATACACCTGCCTGCATTTCCCATCAACATGATCATTTTGAGTAGACAAAAAAATCATTTAGGCTCTATACCTACTCTGTTTGTACATAAAAATAGAAGGAGAAAAGTGTTTGCACAAGAGAGAGAGAATATGTATGCGTGCTCAGCCAACCTTGGCAGTGGAAAGGAGTCACCTCATTTTTTATGGCTACGACATGCACTAAACAGTAATAGATACGAAGTAAGAAAAAAATTGGTTGTTTTTTTTTCTTGGAAAAAAGAAGAAGCACTACTCGTCTATCTGTGTCTGACTGACTGAATGCATCTTGCTTCGCTTCTCCTTTCACTTATTTCTTTTTCTTGTTCAATTTCCTTCTTTTCAAGGGAAAAGGTACAACTCGAATTGACTTCCTCGCATCCCCCTCGTCTCTCAATTGAAATAACGTTAGTGTACTGTACATCCCTTTGATTATCATTATTTGCTACTATTATCGTCTCATGAGAGGATCATCATCATCATCATCCTCCTCCGCCGTTAGTATTAATGCAGTACACAAAAAATGCACTTTCCTCCTCGTAAAGGTCGCTTAATTTTTTATTATTATTTTTCCTTTCTCCCTCCTCCAATTATTAATGCTGTAATTCCTTGGCTTTGGCTCTGAAGAGAGAGAGAGAGAGAGAGAGAGAGAAAGAGAAAATAAAAGTGAATGTTGAATGGGAAAGTATATTCTTTTCTCTCGCCAGTTATAAGTTCATAACCTTTTGCGTGTTCCGGACACTAAAAGGTTACTCGTGAAAAAGCCTCCGAGCTACTTTTCGATTACTTTTCACAAGGAACAACTCTCCTCCTGTTGAGAGCTCTATACCTCTTAAGGTGGATATGCATATTAGAACATTATTAGAGAGCTATTCTGAATGTATGTATGTCTACGTTGATTATTAAAATAGGTTGTGACTTCCTCATGCGCCTTATGTCCGCCTCTGCTTTCCTCAAAAAAAGTATTTCGGAATGCCGTTTGGATTTCAGAGGTCGGAGTTGGAGCACATAGAACTCACACACAGCATGTGTATGTGTGTGTCTACCAAAGTGAACAGTGAGTATGTATAATAATTTTCTCTTCATCTGCAACACCAAAAAGACTTTCACTTTCACCTATAAAGGCTTGGGACTTTGTTCTAGATGATGTGTTGTATGGGAATCGACACAGAAGGCAGAGGAGATACCAGACAATCTTTTTAACGTTCAAAGTTTCAAGAGCACTGTAGTAGTACAGCAGCTGGCTTGGCTTGGCTTTTGTCTTTGGCTACTTCATATATCTACATCTACCCAAAACCTATATTATACTCGTCCCAAAAGACATGCTTTTTCTCTCCTTTCAAATTTCTCTTTCACTCTCCATCTAGACCTCCTCCTCCTCTCCTGATGAGGGTGGACTGGTGTGTGGTGAATCCTTCTGCATAAAAGAGAGAATGGGAAAAAGTGAGCGAGGGAAAAAGGCTAGCTAAATATTACAATGTTCGAGTGTGCTTGTATGAATATATACCTATGGACGCTAGGTAATGAAGTGGTGTCCATTAAAGGGGAATTACTACACATCAAAAAACTTGACTCTTTCTCTTTTTCAAAGACAAGAAAGAATGAAAGAAAACCAACAAAAAATTCTGATGATGAGAGAAAAAGAGGAAAAGTTACCACACACAAACATATCATCTTCTTTCTCCAGCACTGGACTGGGTTAGCTCTAGCTTGAGAAAACTTCAAACGAGGAAGAAAATATTTTGCATTTTGCATGTGATGTGTGTTGTGTACCTGGAACTGGAACCTTTTCTTCCAATACAAACTCACTCTCTCTCTCCCTCGTCCTGGAGTCCTGGAACACATTCTGAATAAGAAGGTGTATCCGTATCCTATTTCCTATATTTGCCTAGTGCACCACTCCCCTTCAAAATTTCGTCCAGTGGGACGTTCTCTCTCGCTGAATGTCTAATGTGTCTGCTTACGTATTCTCCGGGAAGAAGAAATTTGAACTTATGTATGTGGCACACATATCATCATCCGCATCACATTTTCTTTTAGATAAAGACTCACACACTCACACGACTCACCTGCCTACAGATACTTAACGCTTATTTTTTCTCAGTATCGCCAGCGTTCATTTCTCTTATTACCTTAAACTCTCCATCTCTTTTCTTGTGAACTTCTTATTCTTCAAAACATGTGAAGAAGAAGACGAAGGAAACTAAGCTAGTAACCAACTTGCTTACTTACACTCTGCTGAACTTTACCAAAAAATATAAAATACTCATGTTTGCTTTCATCTCTTGCTTCTCCTTTCCCCTCTGATTTAATTTGGATTTTTGTATCCTTCAGCGAAGAATCGGAATACAAATTCAGAAGAAGATGTGAAACTTGTATTTCCAGAAAAAACGTATGTGCGCAAAAAATACTCTTTAAATACATGCATGGTTTAGTGCTGAGACAGCTATTGCTTTTGATCTTTCACCGATCTATTTCCTCTTCTGAATGCGTGCGAGGACGAGAGCCGAGTCTTTATTTTCTACCAAAAAAAGATGATCATCTTCCATTTCAATATACGAAGCACATGGTTTTCTCTCTCTCTCACTTTCTTCAGAGATCAACAGTCAACAAAGAAAACTTTTATCTTAGAATGTCTAGACCATACTTTTTTCTCCTTTTGGTATGCATATGTTTATGTTCTATTCAGTTGGATTGGAGGAGGAAAAGATTCGAGGATGAAGAGAGCTCATAAGAAAAAAAATTGTGACAAGAAGTCACACTGATTTCATCATTCATCCATTCGGTAGATTCGGGACGGGAACGGTTTTTGGAAGCGAAAAAAAATATTTTTTTCCTTCTTCACAGAAACTTTTTTTTTTGAGAAAAGTTTGGGTATAAACATGTGCTCCTCTCGCGACGTCTCTCTCTCTCTCTTCTTTTTTAAAAGCGTGGTGATACTGAAGCTGAATTCATTCAGTGCACAAGGCATGACAAATCAACCGGTCCCAAGAGGTGTTCTCTTTTGATTTCCTCTTGAAAAGATGTAAATCGAGATGGAGGCAAGGAGAAGAGAGAAAAAGGAAGACGACAAGACGAGACGAGAAGAAAATGTTTTTGAAAGAGAGTTCAAGCTCTCCTTTTTTGTCGTCCGCCCTCAACTTCCTCTCTCCTCAACACTATTTAATGCTCCTTTTTAAAAAAGGGGAAAGTATATTACTCCACCTCGTTCACGAGAGTTCGAGTTCAAAGAGGCAAGTCAATATTCAACAAGATTTTTTATACCAGAAAAAAAGACTCTTCTTCCTTATGTTCCTTTTAGGCAGATATATATATTTACTCATGAAACACGTTTCGCAAATGGCAACTACTTGACTTAATAAATTGAATGAGGTGGAATGAGAGAGGCAAACAAGTTTTTCTTTCTCAGAAATCCTATCGTCAGACTCGTGCTTTTCTTCCTTCGTGTTTGGCTAATAATGTATAAATATACACGAGAGTACTTGACTGCTTTATATTTAGTCCTCAACTAAAATTACGTGTAATTTGCTCATTTTGTTAGACCCTCTCCGCCTGCACTTCGCAGGTAATTAAGGGGCTCGGGGCTTGAGTAGGAAGGAGTAATTTAATGCGGTGGAGGTGGAGGAGTTTTTTCTGTAGGAGGTGAAAGTAAGTATATGTGTACATGAGAAGCGCGAAATAATGAGGTAATCTTTGCTCAGACGTGGGCGTCTCTCACTCTGACGTGGACACGAGTAGTTCATAAAAATAATATGATATTTTTTTCAATACTGACGCAAAAAAATAATATTCTTTTCAATTTTTTTCCTTCTTACTTTAAAGTTGGCACGAAGCACATTGTGGCTGAGGTCGAGCTCACGGAGTGACGCCAAATTGGCAAACGCATTGTCCGGGAGAATGGTCAACCGATTGTATGACAAGTTGAGATGAACAAGGCCAGCAATCGACTCGAACATGGTGCTGTCCAAGTGTTCGACGGCGTTGTGTGACATATCCAATCTTCGAAGACGACGGGATACCTTCAAGAAAAGAGAAGAGAGAAAGAAGAAGAAGAAAAATAAGTAGAAGAAGGTGTAACGTATGTAACCCTACACCGAGAACCATAAGCCAACACGCGTGTGCATGCTTATAAAATTGAGGAGGAGGACCGAGGAGAATTTATATATATCCTCAGGGAATACGTACAATAAGCATACATTCATACATGCATTTTCCTTGAGCACAGGCTTGAGTTCATTTGTCCTAATTAATTTTATTTACAACGTGCACATAATGGTTACAAGGGAAAGGGGAGTTTTGTGAAACGAAAGTAGTGATTCATGAATCTAATTAGAGGAGAGAGCGAGAAAGGGTGTAGGAAAAGGAGTAGGGAAGCACACGAATGTAAAATTTTCCTCGAGAGAAAATTATTTGAGAATGGTACGGATATAAACAAGAAGAAGAAGAAGAGTCGAAAATTTTGTGCATGTTCAGCACACCGTGTGCTGTACTACGTACGTACCTGGGACAAAGCGCCTACTGGAAGATTGACAAATTGGTTCGTTCCCAGCTTCAAATTCTCAATATTGCTCCCGACAAGAGCATCCCGAGGAAGAGAGCGGATCTTGTTTCGTGACAGGTCGAGATAATTCAGTTTCGAGTTGCGAATGAATAGAATCTCAGGCACAAATGAGATTTGATTGTTGGCGAGGTGGAGAACCTAGAGGGAAATTTCAGAGAAAGAAAACACATGAAAATCCAAAGAATAATTACATTTTACACGTTGACACTTGTGTGTTTATTCACTTCCTTGTTTTCAATGTGGGATGCTACGTTCGGATATCCTCATACAAAACCAGAGATATAGGGACTCTGCATTCATCATAAAAACGTAGAAGGAAGTTGACTAAAAACACAACTTTTTTTAACCAATGATCAATAATAACTAGAAGAACATCGCATTTCTTGTTAAAAATTTGTTACAAACTAAACTTTTCTAAAGAAAAATTCACTTTTTTTTGCAACTGATTTCCTTCAATCTTTTATTTGCTCTCTATTTCCATACAGTTTCCTCGAAAACTAGCCAAAAACCAAACAATAATCCTTCGTCATCATCTTCTCCAGAAAAAAACCCTTTCCATTCTTCGCTTTTGTATTGATTGTTGGCTCGGCTGAAACGTACTTTTCTTGGGTAAACTCTCACCCACACTACACTCCTCTCCGACTCGGAAGAAAAACGTTCCACGAGTTTCCCCCTGAAAAGGAACATAGGAAACGAGAACAAGTTGAAAAAGTTTACTTACCGTCAAATCACGCAAATTAGTGAAGCTCTCCGGATCCAAACTTGTGATGAAATTCGCTTCCAACTTCACCTCCTGCGATGCAACAAGAGAGAGAAAAATCGAAGGTGAATATTCAATGAAATGAAAATGACAAGCTTAAAGACATAAGGAATCTATAAGAAAAATATATATATTTTTTATATAAATTCCTCCACATCCCAACACGACATCTCTGACATGATCACCACTTTTCAAAGAATATGACAGGTCATGCCACGCCGAAGCCATATGCTTCTTCTTCACAAAACATCTGCTTTTTTTCCTCTGGTCTTGATCGACAAGTGTAGATTGTCGACGTGTGTATTCAAAAGTAAGGATTATCATGAGAAACATGCCAATGCTGCCAACCCATATAATATCAAAATGGTACACAATGTTTGCCACTTTCTCTCTCCCTTTTTTTCTCCCCTCTTTTTTTCGAAAACTTCCTCAAGAAAAAAATAGAGGAGAAAATACCTGGTGATCCTTTTCCCAGGATATATACACAAAACGCCGTATATAATCAGAGTAAACGTCATATAAGTAATATATAGATTGTAACAAAGAAAAAAGAGTCTGCAGTCTGCATGCATATTTCTATGCTAAAAACCATCATAGGGAACACCGTGTAAAAATACCATCATCATCATCATGAATGAACCATCTCTTTTCTCCTCCAACACGAAAGGAACAGTTGAAGAAAAGAAAGTCGCTCACTCAATCACAATCGACGGAGAGAGAGAAGAGAAGGAGAGAAAAAAGTTACTTCTTTACTTTAACTCCGCTCACTTTGCTGGATGAAGAATGCAAAGAAGGAGAGAGTACGTATATCTTGCTCACTTGCTACAATGCGAGCAAGTTCCTTTCTTTTTTTCCCTTAAAAAGTGAAAGTTTAACTTTGAACAAGAATGAATGTATGTATACGTGTACCTTGACAAAAGGAACAAAGTGATAGAGAAAGCGAGCAGAAGGAAGAATAGAAAATGACGCTCTGGAAAAAAGGAATGAGAGAGAAAGAGAAAGAATGAACTTTCTTCTCTCTTCTTCTTCTTTTACATTTTCAACCATTTCAAATCAAATGGGTTGAATTATACTGACACGAATATCGCACATGTTATCTCTCTCTCTCTCTCTCGTCTCCATTCTTTTCCCATTGAATATGCTAAGCGGATGATAGTAGCAGCTCGACACTCCATACCTCCTGATCATATGATCATGAAGCAAACATGATGATCGTGATCGTGATCATATCGGCGTATAAATGATATATATGCTTATACCTTGCCACCTCGAATATCTAACTCAACTCTCAACTCAAAATGATATTCTTTTCTTCAATCTGTTGAGTATGATTTCTATTTTTACTTAAAGCTTCCTCACTCCCAGGTTTTTAAACTAGCTCCATACTTTTTTCATAAGTAACCTACTTCTTCTCTCTTCTCCTCTCCAGGCGCAATTCAATGTACGTGTCCATAAAACTGATTCTCGCTGGCCTGGCCAGAAATCAATCTGGTGAAGAAGACGAAGGAGAAAAAAAATATATTCTCTTTTTTCACCGACATATTTTCCAATAACATTACAGGAGGAAGGGAGATATCTCTCTGCTCTTCTAACTCCTCACATTATGCAATAATACATATATTTTTTGTGGTTTGGAAAAAGTCGATCATAAAAAAATTTCCCCATAAACCATTACAGGATGTATGGGAATGTATATGAAATGCATATGGTAGAGAGAGAGAGATTTTTTTTTTCTCTCTCTCTTTCGGCGTGATGATAACTTGTAACTCAAACATTTCTTTCTCCACAACGAGAATTTCCATTTCACTTGCTTTCTCACTGGCTGACTCGTTGAGTGAGTGATATGGACAGATGCCTACTCTCCATGCATGAGATGTTTCCTATCCGTCGTCCTCCAGTGCAAAAAATATATATTTTATATATCTCCCTATACTCTAGTGATTTTTTTTCAGAGGAGAGAAGAAGAAGAGGTAGATTGTTAAAGTGGATGTAAGTAAAGTAAAAAACGTTAGCGTAACATAAAAAGCATACTTTAACATAATGTAATAACATGTTAGTAGGAGAGGGAAATCGAGGCTGGAAAAAAGTAGTTTCTCTCACTCTCTCATCCACTAAACCAAACCACTTTCTCCATGCTCCTTCCACTGATTTTCATGCCATTCCCATGCAAATTTTTTTGGAGTCTTCTGCAGAGAGAATAAAATTGACGGCTCGTATTCTCTCTGATGGAAACTATGAAACGTATTATTCACAGCGAGTTGCATATATGTGGACTTGGTTTTTGTGGTTTGGTTTGGTGTGTGCGTGTGTGTGTGATTTTCATGATGATGACGATGATACTTGTACTTTCTTTCGTTAGAGACACTCTCCCAATGATCATGGCTATGGCATATTATTATTGCCAGTCACTTGCAAAAAAAAGTTTCAGAGGGAGTTTATCAGTTTTTTGTGTGTGTGTGATAATGCTATGCCTTTTATCTCTCAAGATCCATTCGGACTTGCATAACTGATATTAAGCACACTAGATTTTTTTAGTTCGGCGAACATATTTCAACTTTCAATGTAACTGAAAATATCGACATCATTTCCCTTTTTAGGAGGTTTGTATAGTCATCATTTTAATGGTGAAAAGTGGTTGGTTAGAGAGAGAGAGAGAGAGAGAGAGAGAAACGGGAAGTGGGCTTGTGCAATGTGCTCACATTCAGAATTCCATAACACATCATTATTATGCTTATTAAGGTTTCTCTTTTCTCCATGAAATAATGTTTGCGATTGAAAAATGTTTTTTCTTCTTCAAAAAACGTTAATGCTTTTACAGAACTCAGCATGCGGCTATGAGATGTCATCACCTCGTAAAAAGAATTGAGAAGTCTTTTTCGTTGGAGTTGGAAATTAAAAGCATTTCCCTCTGATCTTTTAGCTTGCGACATTCCATAATGCCGCCATCATGATGGATTCATGATGTAACTTAAAAAATGCGTAAATATGAATTGTGCTCCCTACGCCAAGATTTCAGCGGTGGCTTATTTGCTTTTGCTGTGTTTTAGTGGAAAAGGTAAACATACGCGGTGACGGTGATGACTTTGACAACAAATCAAATTACATTACTTCCTGTGTACCCTCCCCTCTTCTCATCAAGATTTTTTTCCATGCTAACTTGCAAATCCTTAAGTTTTATCCACCACTTTCCCTATTTATCAGGGTACATGCATATACACAAGCAACTTCATAAAAGCCTTCTCGTCTCGAGCAACGCAATTCAAAGGGATCGACGAACCGAGTGAAGCAATCCCATCCAGAGTCAGAGCCAGAGATTTTATGCCCGCTAAATGCAGCCATGCATGCTTAATAGGTGGCTGTGTAGATACATATATATTTTTGTGTTTATGCAACAACATGCAAAACACATTCAGCCTATAACAACATGTGTATGATGCAATATGTGATTTTGCGCTTTTATTTTATAGCAAGCTTTTAGCGCAAGTGATGATGATGATTATGGTGATGATCAGAGTCGTCGGCAAGCTCGTAAATATACTTAAAATGTACATACAAATTGTGAAAGTTATCAAATGTGTGTGTACTTCTCTGATGGTGGTGGTGCTCGAAAAAGAGGAAAAATAATAATGTGCTGCAAAAACATATATTTATTCACTTTGGCCTAAGGTACATACTTTTAGAGCCAAAACTACACGATATTTTCTGTGTATGTGTGTGTCGGCTTGTTGAAGTGACAGAGAGAAACTACACGCCGGCTCGTTTATCGGATGGAGAAAAAAAGTGAAGTGTGGGAGAGAGGAGAGCAACTCGATTTCCGCCTTCCCTTTTATTTCATCGATGTCATTTCACATCCGGAATGAATGGGCAGTAAAATACATGCTCACACACACACGCCGAAAAAAGTGAGTGAGTGCAAGTGTTTTTCACACATATTTCCACACACGAGACACGACGTATAGTTCTTTTGTTGAGCTGCCACTGCCAGGGCATTTGTGCACTCTGCACAAATATGGATAATGGATTAGAGTGAAGGACTTTTTGTTTCAATGTTGGAAATTATATGCAAAACATGAGTATGTGCTGATGTTTTTGCTGGAGGTGTGGGTGTGATAAAAACAAGTGTATGGCTGGAGGAGGTGGGTGGATGGATGTGTAGATTCAAGGATTTTGGATGCAGCGAAAGGAAGAATGGAATATTATTTGGTGCGTTTTGATTGATGTTGGAGGAACCACACAAAACTGTATTAGATTTTCCTTGTTTTAGTTTGACCATGACTTCTCTTTCAGAAATGCGGAGGCCAGAGGACCAGGACGAGAGTAAATAATGAAATTTGTACTCATCAAGGAAACTGTACGAGTGTACAAATCATTATTATCATCATTCTACAAATAGAGTGGGATTGTGTATATATGCTTTTTGGTTAAATGCAGTTTTGTATGGTTCACATTAGGCAAATGAATATATCACATTAGTGTACATATATATGCGGTTTGATTTTGTCCTTTCAGCCTTTTGTGCGGCGTGTGTGTGTACCCGGTCACGGCTTTTCCTGGAAATAATTAATATTCAAAAAGTGACAAGCTCAGAGAGAAAATCGTAATCAGGGCTGAGCCCAAAAGGCCACTAAAAGAGAGAGAGATAGTGTGTAGAGATCGAGAGTCCTCTAATCCCTCATTTGTTTCTGTTTACAAGCTTTTTACGGTGGTTGTGTGGAATTTGAAACAAATCCTCACAAAATAGCTGAGAGCTTCCTCTCACTCTCTAGCCTCCCTTGGCTTGTGTGGTTGTGGACTGGTGGATTGGAGTGGATTGACCAATAGCCCACAATTGACTACAAAAGCAGAGATTGGAAAAGGACATTTTTTGAATGCCTCTCTCGTTCACAATATCCCGTCATTATCACAGAGTAAATTTCTGAATGAAAATTGAAAAGGAGGAGAAAAGCATGTAGCAGAAGAGATTTACACAAGCGTGGAGATGAGTACATATATTATTCTCTGCACATGAAATGCGTAGTTTACATTGACTACGTGATGTTTTCACCAGAACCACCAAACATCCTCCTCTCTGCTCTTGTCATTGTCCTGATTGTCCTTTTTTATTATTCACACAATAAAGCCAAGTTCATCCTCTAAATTACCAAAAAGGTTATGCATACTACGCGATCTTTTATGTATCTATTCAAAATCCGGAGTCAAATCATGTTCATGAAACAAAATGAGCTTTATATTTGAACCAAAAAAACAAATCCTCTTCCTCCACTACGCTCTCATTTAATAATCATGTCCAGAGACACGCACATACACTATAAATGTGCCATTACATCACCACCAGAATGCATAAAGATTAATAGGGATATTTTTTTGAGGGGAAAGGGAAAACTGTTCATGGCACACACGGAACTGTGTTGGTGGTTGTGATACTCGTGACGGTGTGAGAAGAACACAAATACCCAGAATTGAATATGACAGGACAAGTGTACTACGAGCATAAAGCTTATATCTAGCATCATATCACAATTTGCCAAAGTAAAAAAAAGAGACAATCAACAACATCGTCGTAGTCATCATCACGATGATGAAATTCTACTTTCACAAGAGACAAAAAACCTCCTTTCCACCAAACAAAACTATTTTTGTCTCGCACAAAAATGCATGTACGCATTTTCATATTATGGACGAGAAAAATCCTCCTTTTCTCTCTCAACTTTTCTCCTGGACATTTTCACCGCAGTAGTGGGAGCATATAACTGGAAAATTGGAATGAAAGTAGAAAAAATATATAGAGACAGAAGGAAGGACCCAAGACGGAGCATCATCAGTGTCTAGACTGTTTTCCAGTTGTCGTCTATTTTCTCTCTCTTTCTCTCTGAAAATTCTTTGAAGCAGTTTAGTTCTGCGTTTCAGCTCTCGTGTACAAAAATAGGAAAAACAGAGGAATCCCCAGAAGGGCGACATGTTTCATAACCTCGCACATAACATTATTTTCTATTATACCGCTGAGGTCACTTCATTTTTCTCTGCTTAAAAAAAGCAACATACACACACACTCTTCTCTCCCTTCTCCTCTGTAATATCTTCCTTCCCCTTCTCTCATCTTCCCATTTTTATAATCGTCATTGTCATCATCTTTCGTGATACAAAGTGAGCTAGCTCGGCTGAGCATTGAGCATAGACACACAAACATTCTCTCTCTCTCTCCGAGAGTAAAAGAGTAATAATAATTTTCTCTCACTTCTCCCTCACGAGTATTTTGTTGTTGTTGTTGTTTGGTGATCCTGTTTAGCACAAAGTATCCATTCGCTCATGTTTCATCTTCCTACTTTCCCTTCCGCAGTTTCCTATTTTGTTGGTTATGAAATTGCAATATTCAGAGAAAGAGGAGAGGGAGCCGTTACAATTTTTTTTCGCCCTTGCTCCGTTTTAGTTACCTAAGACCAAAGAGTCGTAGTTAATCTTGCTCAGAGCACTGCTCATTCAGAAGGCAGACGTGAAAAAGCAGCATATGTGAAGTGAATGGGAAGGTTTTTTTCGAGGAAAACATTTCACTTGCATTTTCACTAGATTGCCCATTTCCCCTGGAATCCAATGTTTTCTAATAGAATCTATGAAATGAATGGATGGCTGGAGAGAGAGAGAGAATGAGATGATGGGATTTTCTTCATTATTTTGTTGGCTAGTGGCCGATCTCCGATGTGAAATTCGGAGAATATAAATGGCGAGAGAGGCGACACGACACCAGTCGTGTCGCATATGTGTCATGTGTGCAGAGGCAGAGAGCAAAATGCGAGAAGTGCGTTGCATAATAATGTGGAAAACTCTGGACTCCAACTGGATTCTCTTCATCTCTGGATAATATTGTTCTTTCCATAATTCCATAACCTCGAAAAGAGAAAACTCACTTTACATCCTCTCTCTCTCCATTTTTTTAGTTGATATGTCCTTTGAATCTCATTATAAAATTGGATATTAAGGGACTCACCAAAAATAACTGAACACACACGAAACGAAGCATGTTTTCCAACTAGAACCAAACCAGTGGGATTTCTCTCTCTCTCTCTCTCTCTCGCGGTAATAAAAACAGTTGGAGTTTGGAAGGCGAGCACACATGCAGCTCTCTTGCAGTGAGTTTAATTGACTGTCAATGCGATAAAAAGCGTGTCGGGAGATTAAAAAAGTAATACCAGAGGGATCACAAAGGGAAATTATTTCATAACGTGTAAAATGCAGTTCCATGTTCCATTCCTCCATTCTTTTTTTTGTTGGCTCGAACTCTACAAAATGCATGCATGATGCCATCACATTATTCCGAGAAAAACAAGGGAAATAATCGTTTTAAGTTTGAAACCCGGGGAAAGACACCTGCTACCAGAGAAGGGGAGAAAGAGAGAGAGAGAGAGAGAGAGAGATCGAATATGAAATGAACTGGAGTAACCCGAACCGAAAGCTCCTCAGCTATTTACTAGATTCCAAAAATCCAAAAACCAGTGCCAATCTCAATATCTTGCATGCAGCCAAATACTACATGGTTTTTCACACATTCTCTGAAAAAGAACAATACTATTTAGTAATCGTAGTAGTAAAATAACTGGCAGGAGAGGAGATCGTAAAAAATGAGCTGGAAATGGAATAATATGGAGAAGGAGGTCCTTTTTTGTATAGGGATATGTTATGTTATGGCTGATGATCATCACATCATTAGCGAATTCGCGGAAAAAACAAAGGAGAAAAAAAATTCTCTTGGAATCACCACGTGGGTTTTATTAGAAGGGGAAATGGTGCAGAGTGATTTCACTGATTTCACTAAATGACCCAAAAATTGCTTGCAACATGATACCTTCATACTATACACTCTCTCATACACACGCTCTCTATATGCAACTTTCATTTCCCCTCCAATCAACATGCACCTATCTGCATGTAACAAGTTTTTTTCTCTTTTACTTTCTCTTCCCTATGCAAATGCTGCAATAAAAACTATTTTTCTTTCATGCGTAAAAAAGATTATCCATGTACGTACATATGTCCTAATCCTAATACAAGATGAGGGGAGAGAGAGTCCACACCCGCCCACTTTATCCTACGCAAACAGTGGAACTTGTTTGATTATCCTGTAAATAATGCGATGTGGACGATGACGATGATGATGTGAGACATGAAGAAGAATAATGAAACATAAAAGTCTTGTGACATGGAAAATACAAGTAACTAATACGTTTTTTTCTGGTTGTAGGAACGAAACGACCGTTGAGAAACATGTGTGCGCACGGCGCACACCATGACTGCTCCTAACTCATTCACTCCCCCGTCGTCGACGATAATTACTGTGGAAAAGCGTTGAGAAGAAAAGAATAAAATAAACAAGAGATTGATTGAGAGAATGGATATGCGTACGTGTACAACTTTATATAAAAAAAGTTGTTGTTTTTTGCTTTCTCCGAGCTTCATCAAGTTTTATAGGAGTGGGCATGGGCAGAGCTAGAGCTACAGCGTCACTGCCAGCTGTTTACACTTTGGTTCGCACGAGCTCGTCCAAGCAATATGATGATGATGATGATGACAGCGTGTTTTTGAGTGACAGTTTTACATTAGAGACACATATTCCTTTTCCACAATAAAAAATAATAATGCAAATTGTATCGCTTTAGCTTATGACTGTGTGTATTTTGTACGCACGAAAGAATGTGAAACATGCAAAAATATGTAACTTGTGTAAAAAAATAAAACTACACAAGCTTTTAATACACTTTCCATTCCAGTCCACGTATGTACATACACACACGACATACTTTCTCTTCTTTCTCTCTACTCCACTGGTCATGCTGGCTGACATGACAAATTCCTTATGTGAAGCTAATGTGAAAGTAAATATACTTTGGAAAACGGGCTCTCGCTCTAGTTCTGACTCTAACACAAAATGTAAACTTTTTATTCTTTCTCGACTCTCTCTCTCTCTCTCTCTCTCTCTCGCTACAACATGCTGACACATTCCATTATTACTTCATATTATTTGCACACATACACCCAGCGTACATTTTTAGTGCCCATCAAAGAAAAAATGGAGCTTTGCTTGCAGCTATACTACTACATGTTATTTTCATGTCAAATTATTGTCCAGTTCCACTTTTTCGAATGACGACCAGAGACAAAAAATATATTACTCTTCTTTCACCTTTTTTCATATATTTTTTCCTCCATCTCATCAAAAAAAACTGGTTCATATTTTCACAAAATAAAACCGATCCTGTGGATTGGATTTTTTTTCGCTTTTCCTTTTTCGTCAGAAAAACACATTAATAACGACAGGGAAACTGTAGACACGTAGACACACATTATATGCAGTTTTACAACACAAAAACATAAATACTTTTCAGCTCCTCCTGCCAAACCAGAACTCAATGAAGCTTTTTTGGTGATAAATGAACCCTTTCCCCTCATTTCCTCAGAATCGATTCGGCTTCGCCGGCAGACTCACGGACCGTTTTTATGGAGAAAACAAGAGAGAGAGAGAAAGTGGAGCATAATATGGCATTGTCAATCTTCTCCACGTCAACTATATAAATAAACATGAAGTGTGTGTGTGTACATGTGTGTACTCCGATAAGAATATGTTATTATGTGTTTTCACTTCCTTCTTTCGCGCCCCTTCCTTACATCACTCCCTCCTTATTCGTTTCGTAATGGATCAAAAAAGTTTACACAAGTGCCAAAATAATAATGGCGCAATGGTGAAGGTGGAAGTGGAAAGTAAGCAAAAACCGAACCAAGAAATAGAATAACTTAGCGCTTTTATGCATGAAAAGTATAAAGAATGGAGAGAACATTAATAAAGGATGGGATGTTATTTTATGTGTCTACATTTTTGTCTGGGGCTTCGTAATATTATGTTTTCGTTTTTTGAATAAAATTTTGCTTAGTTAACCCAGTGGGTTGCCTGATTCATTCAATGACTTTGACAAAGGCAGCATATAAGACCATGAGGAAATGCACAATGTTTGTGAGTGAAGGAATTGATGTTGTTGAATTAGTGTTCTTACCCTGAGGGAGCAATTTGTCGGGAACAATTTCGAATCAATCCTCTCGAGTCGATTGTGCGACATGTCGAGAAGGACACTCGGACAAAGGGAGACGAGGGCGCCGACCCCACCCCGAAACTGAATCCTGTTGAATGACACGTCTAGAAATTTGAGCACAATCCTCCTATTCTTCGGCACGACCAACCTCTCGATACTATTGTGACTAATGTTCAAGCCTCCGAGGAGCGTTCTCCTCGCGAAAGTGTCAAAGTTGAAGACGACAAGTTGATTATAGCTCAAATCGACCAAAGAAAACTTCTCCCCAGCCAAAGCATTCGGCTTCATCATCGTCAGCCGATTCTGGTTCATGAACAAATTGAGTCCCGGCCGAGTGGAGGAGAATGCCAAGGCTGCACTCACCGAAGTGGGCGGAGAAGTTCCTGATGCACCTCCAGAGGAGGATGAGGACGAGGACCCTGTTTGTGCAGCTGCGGTGAAGTAGCCCGCATCATTTGGACTCATTGAGGTGAGCTCATTTTCCAAAGCTAAAATCGCCGCGTTCCCTTTGGAGCCACCACCCCCACCGCTAGGCTGGATGGGGAGAGTTCCTGGTGGGCCGAGAACTCCAGAAGGGATGGGCTGGCCGCCTGGGAGGGCGATGGAGAATGCGTGCCGCTCCACCGCCTGGATTGAGTTGTAGCTCAGGTCAAGATTAATGGCCGGGAAGGAGAGGAAGGACTCTGACAAAATGCTCTGGATCTTGTTGTGGGAGAGACGAACTTGGGAGATGGACTGATGAATGTCCGGATGGAACATCTGTCTTGGTAATGTCTCTATCCTGTTCCACTCCAAGTTCACATATGTCAGGTTGCGGTTCGAGTAGAAACTGTAGTCACTGTGCAAAACAATAGAAAACAACATTTTTATATATATATATTTTTTATACAAAAAATAAAAAGTTCCCCATATTCCCACTTCATCTTTCTTTGTCCTCTTTTTTATAAACAGTCTCCAGACGGGAATCAAATCGCATGAAAACTTTATAAAATTGTTTTTTATTCCGATTTTCCTCCTCGAAAAAAATGAACAAGGAGAAGAAGAAGAAAACTTTTTTTTTACCCACGCACAACTCTCCTCCACATGAAAACACAATCAGAGGATAAAAAAATGATAGAAGAATAGGATCTCACAGCGGGGAAATTGCTTCTCAGAAAAATACAAAAAATAAAGTATGTATACTACATTTATGCTACCCTACTCAATACAACTCCTCCATATCCTCCAAGTTTTTACAAAAAAACCGCAACGAGATCTGCAGAATGAAAATAAAAGTGTTGAAAAAGAAGAAAAAATCTCACACTGAGAATGAGACATTCGCACAAGGTGAGTTTTTTGTGGGTTTGGAGTTCGTCTTCAAAAAAAGAGTATTTTTACAAGGAGACGGAAGTATACCATCAACATCATCATCAAAAAACTATATATATTTTTTTCTCAACACTCTTTTTTCCACTTTTACTTTCCAGGTCAAAGGAACTTTCACATTTTGTGGAAAACAGAAAAAAGTGGATTTTTTTTCTGTTTTTGAAAAATATAGGTAAAAGAGGGCCAGAGTGAAAAACTCTTTAAGGGGAAAAAATTGTCGAGTTTTTTATGCAAAAAAGAACTTTTCACTTTACCTCCCTCCTTTAAGCTTTCACTTCATATTTTTTGCCCTGGTTCACACAATGCATGGTTGTGGTTTGGTTTGGTTGTAGACGTAAAAAACTTAAAATGTGTTAGTGTACACTTTTATGTAAAATGGAAAAAGAAGAAAGAGAAAAGTGTCTGACATAGATGCTTATCTTAGCCCATTTTTTATTTTCCAAGAAAAAGATAAATTCTTTTTTGTTTCACTTTAAGTGCAATGTTCATTTCATATACTTATGTGTGCTCCGTGCTCCATAAGTACATTATATTTTTTGTTTAAACAAGACGAAATCATGAAAAGTTTTTTTCTTTCTTTTTTTGTGTGTATAAGCCGTGTAATAAATATAATGACAACATCCCCTCACCCAACACCACTGGGAAAAATCCAAAAGAAAGTTTCCCGTAATTTTCCCTAATTTACACTTGCCAACTTTCACACACACACAAGACCATTTTTCTCTCCCTTTTTTCTCTAAGTGACAATAATATTTCTTCATTTTCACACGCATAATTTATCAACTTTATTAAGTCATCATCATCATCATTGTTAACTAAAGGAGAAAAAGTCCCTCCGCCAAGTGCGTATCTAGACTGTAGACGACAGACACATTATTCCTGTTTCTCCCCGTCTAAATATACACACTTACTATATTACTCTCGTAAAAAAGTGCACTTTTCTTCTTCTCTCGTAAAACGCCACAACTCACACACGACGACAAAGGAGAGAGCGGCACAAGAAAGTGGTTGAATGATGAATAATAAAAAAGGCGTAAAAACCTGTTTACTTTTGACTTGCTGCACTACATCTAACCCCTCCCTCCCATATGAATTGCATACATTATGACAAACTTTCTCTTTTCTCCTCCGTACAAAAAATTGTGTCTATGGGTCTACACATAAAAAATACATATATTTTTTTCTCGTGAGATATGGAGATGGTGATGATGATACGGAGACCATACCAGAGACACATTATATTTATATATATTTTTCCTTCAGTATGTGCTCATGTGTCAGTCCGTCATTTAGTCAACATGATTGTCAGTGTCAGTCAACTTAACACATAAAAAGAAAGGCTAAAAAATGTATATAAAAACCATCCAGCTGGCTAGGCTCTCACTCAACCTAAAAAATATATAAAAACCTTTTTTCTTCAATTTTTTCTTATCTTCTCCTCCGTTTATACCGTATTTTTTATTCGCTTCTTCCGTTTCTCCTTTTCTCCCTGGTCCCTCATGTGTGTCATGCATAATACATCACATTTTATAATGCATAACGATATAACGATTGTAGTACATAGGTTCTTTTTTTCGTATGCATACATGCAGAAAAAACCGCCTCTTTTCTACTCGCAAGAAGAAGAGATGATCATGATGGTTGATGGTGATGGTGCTGATGTATGCCAGTCTTGTCATATTTATTCTTTTTTTCCTTTTAAACTCTCTCTCTCTCTCAGTCTCGTCTCTCGTGTGAGTAGGTTTAGTTTTAGGTTTAGAAAAGATATGTGAAAACGTCTTCTATTTTATTTCGTGAAATCTATTTTATTTTTAAAAAAGGAAGGAGAAATGCAAAAATGATAGGAGGAAAGGATAGGAATTCTCAAGTGAACTTGATCCAAATATTATCCGCCGGTGTTGGCTTAGATGAAACGTGGAAAAGTGGAAGCTGCATGGGAAAAAAATAAAAAGGACTTTGCAAGGTTTTTTGCCATGAAGGATGAAGGTATGAAGGATATAAATGCAAAAATTATATATTCCCTGATGGGCTTATATATTTCTTACAATGTAACTCCCAGTCTGAAGCTGATGTGTGTGTGAGAGAGAGATATTTTTTTTGCGAAAAATAAATAAATAGATGAAGTCAAGTGTCAAACTGTACTCTTTCACTTTATCCTCAAAAAAGTCCTTGAGTGATGAAGTATTGTGTAGACAAGATGGATTTTCGCTTGCTTAGAAAAGGGTGACTAAAAAGGCTTGCAAAACATCTGGAATCACTCTTGAGAAGAAGAAGAAAAAATGAGTTGAGACACGTTGGATAAACTGGGTGATGTGAGATGAGATGAGGAAGATGCTCAACAGTCTTCATATGAATGATTTTATGCTTTTATCCTTAAGCGTTTCAGTTCTTCGAAATGGCCAATTTTTTAAAACTTGTCCATTCATTTTCGTGCAGATGTTGGACCATTAATTTGTCAATAAATATTTTTCGAATTTAAAAGGATACTTTTGAAAGAAAAATGTGAAACATTAACGAGTTGTTGTATTCCTACTCTATATACGCATCCACATCAAGAAATTGACGAATTTCAACGTCGGCATTATTTCATGCAGGGTCGCACATGCCCACATATATGATTTAGATATTTCACGTCTTCCATTACTGAATAATATTGCATACAATATATACAAAACCTTCAGCAGGAGGAGTACACGCGTAATCTCATTTATAAAAAAGAGCCTTGTTTTTTCTCAAACAAACCCACTGACATTTCGACAGCACGCCCCCTCTCAAAACAAACAATTGCATATTTTTTTTCAAGTCGTTTCCTCACTCAAATCAACATTCGTGCCCATTTTGAGAGAGTCTGTTTCCGTGCGGCACGATGGGATAAAATTACGAAGAAAATCATTTTAATGAAAAGGAATTTTCATAATAAAAATAAGAGTCTGTCATCTCTCATCACATTTCTTCGAAATCCAAAGGAGATATGAAGTATGGTGCTATACTTTCTCTCTCATTCAAACGTGGAAGGGTGCACAGTGACGATTTCACGCTCCCACTCGCTCATAAAAGTATTAAGGTTCGTTTCTCCTATCTTCCACCCACATATTTTTACGCCATATCGTTTACTTACAGAGAGAAACGTTTATTCCGACGAAAAGACAAAAAATGTATGTATTCTTTAAAACTTCTCATTTTTCTCTTCCATCTTCTCTCGTCCGCTCGTCTCGAAGCTCACTTTTTTTCCTCCTCTCTTTCTCTTTATGCAAGTCACGGATTTGAATCTTCTTTCACTTTCTACACACCACCGCAACGCCATCATCATCAAGGAAAGTAGAAGAGTTATAAGTAGTGGCTCACACAAGTCTTTCTCCTACTTTAAGCTTTTTTCCTCTTCTCGTCCTTTCTCTTTCCTCCTCGTCCACAACTTCAAATAGAGAAAGAGTAGAAGTTTTTTTTTGAAGAGGAGTTGTAAGAAAAAAAGGATAAATGATACTTTATTTCACTCTTCCTCGTATGAGACTATCAGAGTATAGGTATACTTCCCCTTTCTCTTAAAAAAGTAGGGGAAGTACCATAGGAAGCCTAGAAGAAAGTCTAACTCTTGCTTCCTCTCTTTTTCTTGTGTAATCCAAGAAATGTCGTCCTCGTGTGCGATGATAGTAATGCTTATGCTCTCTCCCTCCTCTCCAAAAACTATATCCAACTTCTCATCGCGTGTGTCTCACTTTTTTAGAGATGCTCAAGTTATTTTTTTAACAAGAAAGAAGCATTCTAGTAACATAATGCAATCGGTGTGTGTGTATATGTGTGTGCAGATGGATGGATACATTTACCTAACGATGATGACAGTTTAAAGTTAAAGAAGAATAGGGAAATGTATGGAGTGCACACTTACCCAAACACACAAGAAAAAAAATTTTCTTCTTTTCTCAAGAGTGTGTTTCCATACATGCTTCTTAAACATATATCCAAACACTATTAATATTATCCTTCCAGGAAAACTTTCCCCCTCGGAAAAAACGAGATTTTTCTTCTTCGTTTAAATTATGAAAAACTTTGAAAAAAACATTTTTTTTTCTGAGAAGAAGAAGACGACGAAGAAGTAATAAAAATGAGTTTCTTATAAGAATGTAAAATACACATTTCCAATGGATATATGACATGATATGAGATGAGGATGACAATAATGGTAAGTTGACTTGTGAGTTTTTTTTCACTCACACACACACACACTCAAAAAATCTCCGTGCTTTCTTCGGAGAGTGGAAAACTTTATTTAAATTACTTACTTTTAACGGAGGACGGAGACGGAAGCCGAGGGAGAAGAAATTTTTTTTTGACAAAAAAATTGTAATGTGATGCTTTATGAGAGTAAGCATAAGATTTAGGATATATATATTTTTTCTGATTGTAAATGGTTCTGAATGGTATGAAGGGGATAAAGAGTAGGAGAAAAAAAACATTTGAAAGTCATTACGACTAAAGTCCCACTGCGTCTAGAAGTGAATTAGTTTTTCTTCTTCTTAAAGTTAAAGTACGATTTGATTGTGTGTGTGTGGTCTGGTCTCGGGTCTCAACTTAACCTTTCGCACTATCGTGTACCCTCTGGTGATTCGTTTTTTCTTCTTTCTCCAGGAAATGTGTGCGCAACATTAGAAGAAGGAGAGGAAGAAGGGGAAAGTTTTGTCATTAAGTATTATTTTAAATTATATATGAAAGTAGTATATGGGATGGGGAGAGAACATTAAGTAGAAGGGATTCTCGAAGGGTTTTTTTCCTTGTCTTTTTTTCTTCGAAGGAGGAAAATAATGTCAATTTAAAGTGGACTTAAGACGGAGGAAACAAGAGAGAGAAAACAAAGAAAAGGTGGATGCTTTTTAGTTACCTGACACTTTGAAGACTGTTGTGATCCAAGGCAAGCCACTCCAAATTCCTGAGCTGCTGGAACATGGCCGGCCTAATAGTTGTCGCACTCTTAAGCCCCATGCTGATCTCCAAATTGGTCAGTTGTAATGAGGGGAAGGGCTCCAGATCTCCGGACAGTTGACAAAAGCTCAAGCTCAACTCATACAAATTGGGGAACGCTTCCGTCCGAAAGACATTCGGTATGGACGGGAGAACGTGGTAGCTCGAGTAGCCGCCAGAACCCTGTTGATAAGGGTCACGCCCTGAAGCTTCCAGGGAATTGTCCATAATCCCTCCTCCACCACCTCCACCTCCTTCGAATTCACTAGATTTCCGTTGATGCTGATCACCACTGCCACTTCCACCCTGGCCGTTGTTGTTGTTGCTGTTCGTGCCGTGAGCATGATGATGATGATGAGGTGGGCCACCACCACCGTTCCCAGTCCCCGAGAAGGCAAGCGAGTAAATGGGATTATTGCGGAGGACTAGAGTACTCAAATTCCGAAGGCGACGTGAAGGGGTTGTAATCATTGCACCACCGGCAAAGCTCGGCGTTCTCACTGGAGACGTGAGGATTGCCAAATCATCCAAATGAGCAATTTGATTGTAGCCGAGATTGAGGTGGAGGAGATTAGAGCAGCGGCCGAGAAGGCGACGCGGCACTCGTGTCAGTTGATTACCATTCAGGCCCAAGTAAGTTAATTTGCAGTCCTTGCCAACTGTGCCGACACCAGAACCACATGAAATCAAACAAGAACACACACACATACAGAAAATTTTGTGGATTTTCAGAGAGAGAGAATAAATACGAAGTAATAATATTATTTTGCGCGAACACATTTCTCCTCTGATCTCTGTGAAATATTCATGAACACATATGTATTGTATGCACACCACCGAAAGTAAACAAGTGCGCTTCAGGGAAAACCAGAGAGAGAGAGAGAAAGAGAGAGAGAGAGAGATAGAGAAACAAGACCATTTATCAATTGAGTCGGGAGAGGCAGACAAAACTCGACAAATCTGGCTGAAGCGTACACAATATTAGGAGAAATTTGCATGTGCACTCGCACTTTCTCTCTCTCCACATATTGCTCCCCTGTCATAATGAACACTAAAATCCTTGAGAAATGAGAGCTAAAAACCCTTTACTAAAGCGTACGAGACAAAAAATATATAACATGGTTGCGCTATGCGAAACAGCTAAAACTGCGAGAATGAACATCGAGCGAAAAGAGAAAAGTGGAAAATCCTTTTCATTCTCTCCGTCCCTGTTTTCCCCAGCAGCCTCTCTCTCTTCGATCATTATCAAATGCAAATAATGCTTTTTAAATACGCTCTAAAGCTGTGTGACTCCCACTTTCACTTGACGATGAAAGTGAAAGAAGCATATACTTTATTCGTGTGTATATCGTTATGAGGTTTATGACAATGAATGAAAAGCTTTTTCTCAGCGAGAAAGTGTAGTATTGTGTAGTCGAAGTTGACAAACGATGAAGCGCCTTTATAGTTAGTGCTTGTATATGCTTTATTTGATCTTGTTAGGAACGCGGAGGAGGAGGAGGAAATGCCATCAGATTTGCTAAGCTTTTCAGTCCTTTTTTCCGTATGTGACATAACCTCGTTTCAAAGCACCAATTTAACAATTTCTCAAGATGCTCGTACTAGAATTCATGTGACTACATAATTTTGTTCAATGAGGAAATTCTATATAAGTAGACGGCTATGAGCGCGAGACTTTTTCATCAATCTTAATTGAACAAAACCGTTTTCCTTGTGTGTTATATTCCTATTTTCTCTCTTGAAATAAGCTTCCTATTGCCATTCATTATTGCCACATAATTATGTCAAATTTGTGTAGGCTTTCAAAAACACCTACACACTCTCCATCTCCTCGTCTGATGTCATATTTTTTCCAGTGAAAACTGCGTAATCTTCATAATTCGGTTGTCGGGCGAGGCTTTTACTAACGAGGCTTTCAGACATTTGCTCCTTTCTCTTACGAAAACAACGTGTATTTATATTTGTATTACACCTACGCGTAGAGCCCTTACACAATACAATGTTTACTGCTTATTATGTGTTTCGTAGTAGCTGGAATTCTGGAATTTATTGTAGCATTTTTAAGGAAACCCCCACTCATTTCAACACAAATCCCAAAACAAAAATCTTTCTATTAGTATTATTGGGATAATCGTATCTAATTCTTCCACAAAACACACATTTTTCCTACTTAAATTTAACCAAGTGCTCCCTCTGGGTATGTTTATCCTCTACTTATAAATAGTAGTTGTGTATTTTCGCCAAAGCAATGTTATGATGATGATGTATCAGGACGGATCCAAGTCAAGCCAAGCCAGTGTATCTCAATCTCAATTAATATACCTACACAAACACATCGTATGCGTAAACCTTCGGGACTTAATATGAGCCTCTGCTTTATTTACATTTCGCCATTTACAAGTACCTCTCCATTAATCCTGGCATGGCGTTTCTCTACCTACGTAAACATTCTCTGTTTGTCCTCCCATCTCCTATACTTTTTCACTATTAGCCTCTAAAAACATATGCATTAAAACTCATTTAGAATTCTATAAGATCTTCTTTCCAGACCAAACAGACGACTAAACCATATAAATATCCCATCTCCCATCGCTCTTGCTTCATGCTTCTCTCTCTCTCTCTTCTCTTTTGTATGTGGCTTGGCTTGGCTTTCTCCAACAAATATATGTAGTTTTTTTGCGTTTTTATCTAGGGAACTGGGAATTCCACGAGGCACAACTACTTCCACTTCTTCTCATTTTACGGAAGCCTTTTCCTCTGTTCCTCCGCACAACAAAACACACGGTACACATACACACACACGATCATCATCATCATCATCTACACACGACTACATTAAGAGTAATACAGTGACTTTGTGTGAGTAGGCAGTTGTAGTTGTAGTTATGTGGTTGCTTTTATTTTCTCTCTCTCGAAAATTGTGTGTCTACATGTGTAAGTTACGCGTGTTACACATGTTTGCTTACAAGCCTCACCAGCAATTAATTCTCATCTGGTTTGACTCCTCTCTTTGATCTTTTATACATTTTTCCCTTTTCCTCCTTTCGTTCAGGCAGGCGCCCGTATAGTGTGCCTGAAGATGAAGCTTTTTCTGCTGAAGTTTCTCTCTCACTCACTCACTCATTTGCGGCCTGTTTTCCTCTCTTTTGAGGATGACGATGAGAATGAGAATGATTTTGAGGAGAGGAGTTTTGGAGGAGCAGGATATAACACACACTCATCCATACTCGTGCCAGAACATCAAGGCTCTCGCTCTTCACAGTAATGCCACTCAAGTGGATACTTTTTTTTGTTGGTTTCAAGGGGTTTACATATATGATGATTGTGAAATCTCAAGTAATAAAAGGGCCTTATCGAAAAAGCCAGGGAGCCACTCTCATATACCCTGAATAAATACGAATGTGTGCTTAAGCATTATTGTGCAGATTTCGACATATGAATTTTAATTCCTTATTTGCTTTCCATTTGGATATAAGTTTACTTAATTTAATACTTTTTCCTTCTTTGAGTGATGAAAGGTGATATAATTTTTTTTACAAAAAATATGAATAATAAATGCAGCTTTATAGAAAACATACCTTCAGGAGCACCCACAGTCTCGTCACTGAGATGGTTCGAGCCGACATAGAGGTGCATCAGCGAGGTCAAGTTGTGCAACGCATGCCAGGGTATCCCTGGCATTCGATTATTCTCGAGATTGAGGTACTGCAGCGAGTTCTCGAGAGTGGCAAACGCCTCTGGATCAATCATCTGAATTCGGTTGTAGCCGAGCGAGAGACGGAAGCAATTCATTGAATGGAATGCGCCAGCTGGCAACGCCTGAATGTAATTTTTACTCACGTCCAAGTCCAACACTGTCAGCTGAGCACCAAAAGGTCTTGATGGCCAGTTCTGGAGAAAGGGAAAGAGAAGGACACATACACCATCAGCATCAACATCATCATCATCCGCCCAATAAAGAAAGTCAGCTTGGATAGCATCGGAGAAGAGGAGAGCGATAGTAGAAAAAAACGCATTTTAAACCTGTTTTATATTGGATAAGGTTAACTGGGCTTGAACTGTAAGCCTATACGATATATACTTGGAGAAAGGAGAAATTTTTTTATCCTCAAGCAATTTTTCCACTTTCCCCTCCTATGCTCATCTTTTTTTTTCCTCCGTCGCTTTTCCACTACTTCTTCGATTGAATTTTAAGGAGCCACGAGCATTGCTGCATCAACACCAAAAAACCAACCAAACCCCAGCAGCATCATAATCTACGTCCTGAGAGTTTCGTCTTTGAACAAAAAATTCAGACATCACAACCAAACCACAAACTTTCTCTCTCTCGTCTCAGATCAGAAAGCACAAGATCAGCGTATGTTTCAATTTCAATAAGGAAAAATAAGAGTGAGGAGAAGAAACTCTCCTTCCATCTTGCTCCCAGCAACTCTAATCTTCTTTTCATTTTGGGAAATCAAGTAAAGGAATCATCCTCATCAAGAGATCAAAAAGTGAAATATCCCCTGAAAAAGGTATCTATCCTCATTCTCTCTCTCTCGAACTCTCTAGTTCCACAGGGAATATATAAATATATGGCTTCAAGTGATCAATGATGATCAAAAAATGGCAAGACACACACGAGAGTTCAGCTGACCACAGCTTATTTCTCTCATTGACATGCTGATGAAAATGTTCCGTAGTAAAATTCCCTTTCCTGTCCAAATCTCCAAAAATTCCATGACTTTTCACTGATTAAGCTGAAAATAAATAACCTTCCAGTGTTCCAGCCCCGCACCCACACCCATGTCTCATCTTCATCTTCAATTTTGAAGGAAGTTTTGAGCAGGAAATTATTGAAAAGGAAGGGAAAATCCTGAGGTGGTGGAGGTGGAACATAAGTCATGAATTGAGTGTATGGTTTATATCAATGGGATATGGGAACTGACCTGAATAAAATTCTCGGTGAGGTCCATCTGGTTCATCTGAAGAGAGGCAACCCCCTTGGGCCAGTCTGTTGGGATGGTGGCGATGGTGCAACCGCCGAGAATCAGCCACGAAAGGGATTTCAGATGAAAGACGCCAGTGGGGATTTCTTGAAAGCGATTCTTCATCAGGATCAGTGTCTGGAAAAAGAATATCAAAAGAAAGAGTGGTTAACTGAAAATAGTGCAAACACATGTTCCTCCTTTAACCAATTATGTTTTCTATGCTCATATATCTTTTCAAGTTTCTCATGAGATTTTTTTTCTTGTACAGATCACAACAGTCAAATCATTATCAAGACCAAGACGAACATCAGAGAAAATGGTACTTGTTTTCATCATCATCATTCATTGATTTCTCTCTCTCCACTTTTAACAAACCATTCCCCAATGCCTTTCTTTTGTACTAAATGTGTGTCTTGACCATATAATCACCACTCCTCTTTTTTCCTTTGTTCGTGGCTTGGCTTTGGCTAAGTTTAGTGGAACAAACAAAAGAAGTATAGGAAATCATCCTTTAACATGCTTAATCCATATCAATCATCCTCTCCTTCCTTCAAAAGAATGAAAAGATGTCTGTTAAAGATATCCCACAAAGAGGTATGGAGGTATGGACTGAAAGGGTTGCAAGGATAACCAACTTTTCTCTCTTGTTCTTCTTCAGCGGTCAAGAGAAAAACATGATGTTTTATCTCTCCCAAAGGTATCTCCTTTTCCGTAACACAAACTTCTATCAGACCAGAGACTCATTTTTTTCTTCTGATATCCCCTTTCACCAATTCACCACAAGCCCTGATTCTCTACTGCCATTACCTAATTTTTTTCTCTCTCTATTTTTTCTCCTATTTTTTACCTCGTCTGTGAGAAATTGGGCTTGCATGTCTTATCGACTGCTGCGTTTCTGTGTCAAGTTTTGACATGACGTGTGTATGGTGTGGTGGCTATGATGTATGTGGCATGTGCGAAGGATGAATGAGAGTGTGCTAAAAAAATTGTAAGTGCAAAAATAGGGGCTATCCATTTCATATCGGATCCGAAGTATCAGTTTCTCTGAGGAAATAGATAGCATCTAATTACATAATTATCTAAATGGCTGTCTATACTCGTCATCAATCTAAATATACGCCCAGGAACAAGATGAAATCTAATATTACTTCAATAATACCAGGCTTCAGGTAAGAACCAAAAGAGCTCGACTAAATTTGTCTCAGTGGGAAGAGCTCAATTTCCTTAATTTCATTCACAACGCATACTCTCACGCCGTCAAATATAAATTTCACAATTTTCCATATACTTTCATAATAGCAGGTTACATTGCTATTTGATTTCAGGAAAAAAGTTCTTCTAAAAAATAGCTCCGGCTCCAAGTGAGAATAATAAAGCTAATATTTGTGTAGAATCAAAGTGAAAGAAAATCTGGTTGAAAATTTTCCCCAGGGAAAAAAGTAAAAGAGGAGAAAGCTTCAGAAAGAAGGGAAATATATATAAGTTTGATTGACTTGAGAATAGGTACGCTTTTTTGAGGAGAGCTTTATGCTTTTATACTTATTCGTTTTACATTCCGCACATAAAAAAGAGCAAAAGATATTTATACAAGAAAAAGAGAGGAGCTCAGCTCATCCTATAAAAATATCGGGTTTGGATTTGGATTGACTCACTCTTATTCTTCCAACTTTATACTTCCTCTTTTGCTTACTTAACTCATATACTTCCTAAAAACCGAAAAAAATCATTCTTTCGTCGTACCTCGTCTTTCCTCGACTCGAGAGAGTTTTTTTTGTACCAACTTTTTTTACACACACACAAGAACAGCTTGTATACACAAAGATTTAACGATTCACTGACGAACTGACAAGAGGCTAATCCCTCACAAAAGAAGGAGGAAAAAAGGAAAGAGCAAGCAAACCAATACATATGTGCTATCTATCACGTAGTTCTGTCCTTTTACAAAAAAAATACTGACTGGCTTGAGTCAAGAATCGAAATGCAAAAAAAGAATAGGAAGTTATATAGTAGCTTTCACTTTAAATGCTGTTGTACTTGTACTTGTATGCATTTGAGAAATCAAGAATGGAGAAGAAAAACTACATTCCACGTCCACAAGAGGATGAAGGATGATGCGCGTATTGGGAAAAGGGAAAAATCAAATCCGAAATTCCAAAACTCGCAAATCCAAAACGTATAAAAAAGTTTTCATAGAATCAGAATGAGAGACAGGTCCATGAGCAAAAAATATATATTTTTATAAAGTCAGGCAAGTCAAGAGTCAGAGGGTGAAAGCAATGGGGGAAATACGACAAAAAAAACCAACTGCCTCACTATAAATATGCTTCGAATATATTCTTTTTCCTGGGGAAAAGGAAAAACTCTTTTCCCCGTGAGGAGCAACCTAATATTTAGTGACTTTTCTCCCTCTCTCTCCAAACTGCATAATATCTAAAAAAAACTTTTCTTCTACTTCGTCGTCTCCACTTGCAGCCATCATCATCATGTTCCTTACTTCCTCCTTATTCAGTTCCTCTTTTTTTCTGACAAAACGCAGCGCAGCATTCTAGTCTGACGGTGATTGTAAAGGAAAACTAGAAAATCCGTTAACCAACGGGAAAATACCAGTCGACAATCCTTCATGTATAAATTCATGCCATTCTCTCCTCTCTCCCTCAGTTTACTTTTCTAGTTTTTGTAGACTTGATTATTATAAAGTCAGAGTCAAGGAGAATAGGTGTAGACTTTTTTAAAATCTTGTTCCTTTTTCTCTTCATCTTTCCCCTGTTTTTCTTTCCTTTCTTCTTCCGACAATTTAAACGAACTTTTTGACTTTTTCCCTGGGAAATGATCATCGCGTGTGCCCGTGACGATGATGATGGTGGTGATTACACAAGGAAAAAAGAAGGGGAAAGGAAAAGGGAGGGACAAGAGAAGAAGAGGAGAAAAAAAACTTATGTTCACTCATGTATAATAATATGCATAAATGAATGTTGTATTACATGATGCCTGCCCTGACAAGAGGATGCCGACAGCGGAATAAAAGTCGTAGTACAGCTCTCTCTGCGGCGTGGTGTGTGGTTATTGCGACCAAGAGCAGGAAAAAGGGAGAGTGGAGGAGTCGAGAGACTCCACTTTCCAACAACTCCACACGTTTTTTGAGGAGAGAATGAAAAAATAAACTTTCTTTTTGTGAAACTTGTCTGAGGAGCAGCAGCAGCACACAAATGGTTTATATGTTTGCCACCAGCACACAGCCATCATAATTTTTTCGGGTATAAAAATATAAGGAAATGTTCGCCTGTTTAGTGTTGTGTGTGGGAAAATTTCGCCGTAAAGATAATAGTATGCAGATGTATTATGACTGCTTCGGCATTTCATAAATGGCTTCTCATAAGGGAGCAATAATTGTGGAAATTAGGGTAATAATGATGATAGTGTGATGGAATGGACTCTATGAATAATATCCTTTCAAAAGCAGACGTCTTCTGAGGGGAAGAAGGGAGAGAAAATTGAAGATAGGGAGAATGGGTTTTATTGGGAAATAAAGAAAATTGACCGACGGGCATAAATGAAAATGAAATGTGACGTGGTGAGGGCGAATGATTATGCCTTTTCGAATAGGAAAAAATTTTTGGGAGAAAAAGTGGTTTGAGTCGAAATTGACAATGTTAAATGTCATTTATAAAAAATCTAAAAAGTAAATCGTGAATTATTGAAAATAGGTCTTATAACGCTCTTGATTGCACATGTAACCGTCCAGTCCTTTGTATCCTTTTTCTTCGTTTGTTCCAGTCTGAAATATGATGATGATGATGACGATGAAAGTTAATTTTTTAAACAGTGATTTTCAAGTTTTCCTTTATAAAAACTACTTCGTTCCCCCAAAAGATGAAGAAAGAGTTAATTGCGCAAGTGTGCAAAGAGATTGTAGATGCGGATACAGTGGAGAAAAAGTTGTTAGTTGCTTTAGTACATTATAAAGCAGTTTTTTGTGTGTGAAAAGAAAAAGTTACACTTTTTTCATTATTACAAACTAGAAAAGTTGTGAGAAGAGAGAAAAGATTTTTTCACACAGAAGAAAAGTGTGTGTGTGTTTGCTCCTCTCTCTCTCCATTCTTTGAAGGAGAGAGGAAGAAAAGTTTCATATTTGCTTTGACTCGTGTTCATTGTTCACGTTTTTAACCGTATTTTGTCAGGTGTGGAGGAAGTACGTTAAGAGCGTGAAGTGAACTGTTTCATTTTGGGATGAAGTAGATGAACTTGAACGATGTTCGATATATTTTTTATTTGTAGCCGGTTTCTTATATAATTACAGGTCCTATACCATAGTCCCACTGGGTTTGTATATGAAAATTGGGCAAATATTTATGCGAAAAAGGACGAATTGTATACTAATAATAGTTACTATTTTTACCTGTAAATTTGGAGGAAATTGGTCGTGGGTGAGGTTCCCTCTCACGAAATTCGAGGTAAGGTCCAGCCACACAAGTCGATTAAAGGCAGGAAGCAGTTTTTTGGGAAGGGAGTCAACCGAGTTCCCTGACAAGCTGAGTTGACGGATTGACTCCGATACGGAGAACCAATCTCCAGTTATTGAATGAATTAGATTACTGAAAGAACACAACAAAACAAATATTACATAAGTTCACCTCGTTCAGGTACATAGGTCCCTAGTAAATATATACATCCTTCCATTCCATATGCTTACTTGCTGAGATTAAGCCACTCAAGAATTTTGAGAGCTTTGAAGGCAGTAAATGGGATTTCATCTAGAAAATTGGCCGATAAATCGAGAACAGTCAACGAGTTCCCCATTGAACTGTACAAAGAAAAAAAGAAACAAATCCGTTAGACTATATAGACCTCCTCATCCTCCTCCGTCCTCCTCATCGTTTATTGACCTTTTTTTCGTATGCTGATTTTTACCTGAAGGCGTACTCTGAGATAAAATACAGGTGGTCCCTTGACAGCTGGATGTTCTGCACTTCCAGTCCAGCGAATGCGGAGCCATCCAGCATTCCCAGCTCTGACCCTGTCACACTCACATGGGAAATCATTCCGTGAGCACTGTACTCTGTAGACAAAAACACAAATAATCCAATTATTTTCTACTTCAAAGGCTTTATACGCACAATTGCGATTCTCAACACGTGAGAAATTAAAAACTTTTTCTCTCTCTCCACTTCTCAGGTTTCGGTAATTACAAAGTAGCAGAATGGGACAGAAGATGGCCATACATAAATTTTTTGTGTGCGTAAAAGTGAGGTTTTGTACTTTTTACAATCCTTTAAAAAGTACACATCTTTTTAATGTCTCCATTCCGCCTGTCCATCCATAAATACTCATCACGTTGGAACGTTGGAAAAAGCTCTGGAGAAGTTTCCTCGGAGGAGCGGAATGCACTTGTTAAAATATGTATACAATTTTATTACGACGAATGGAGTCACCCTCCTCTCAACCGTCCTCCTCCAAAAAGAAGAAAACGAGTGTGCAACGGTGTGACTCTCGTTCTGTATGTGTGCAGTAGCCAGACCAGAATGAAAACGATCATTTGAGCAATTTTGAGTGTCTTTTTTTCTGGAAAAACTGTGAAAGTGGAGGAGAGAGAGAGAGTCGTCGTCGTGTTGTAATAGAGTTTTAGAAGAAGTCCAGGAAGAAACTTTTCTCTCTCTCCTTTTCTCTAGCATTTATATAGCCCGTATACTAAATAAATGATTTCCTCCTCCAATTCCTCTTGTTCAACTTTACTCCTTTATCTCTCTCCTTCTTTTCCTCCTCCTCTTCCTCTTTTCTCCAACTTCTTTCTTTCCATCTCACTTTCCCCTAATACTCCTCACACTAGTCTACTTTATAATTTCATCCTGTTTGTCCGCCCGTCCGATTCAGAAAATATTCTTGGGCAGTAATAAAACGGTAGGGTTTTATCTCCAAAAAATATTTGCAAAAAGTTGTCAGATTTCTACGTCGTCAATTATATATATATTTTGTTAACTTAAGTAATCATAAGTTTAGGTTCATTAGGTTGTATTCCCAGAATGGTATTATGTATCCAAAAGTAAAGTTTTAAGTTTGCAACCGGTTATTCTTCTTTACTCCTCGTCCACACATTCTCCTCCTCGGTAAGTACACACGAGGCTACACACGGATTTTCAAAATTAATTAAGAGCCGACACTTGGGGAATTTATGGGCTCGTGTCCCTTCTCAAGCTATTTCCCATTGTGTTGTCTTCTCTCTCATTCTCTCTCTCTCACTCCTGGACTCGTTATATTCTTCCTCTTTCCTAACTCTTCTCTCCAGTCCAGGAAGAGACCTACTCCCCACTCTCTCTCTCTCTCTCTGCTGCAGTCACTGTAGCGTATCATCATGAGACGCGACACGACATCACCACCGCCACTACCTCACCACACCATACCACCAGTTGTCCTTTTTTCTCTCCAGGAAAATGCAGGGGAGAAAAGAAGAGCCTAAAAAACTACTAATTCCGCGTATATATTTCTATTCGGACACGCCGGAGAGTATAAAATGGTACATTGAGTTCGATGGGTGCTTTATCTTCTCTCTTTTTTGGTGGAGAAGGAGAAGATGTTTAAAAGAAGAGAGCGAGAGAGACACGTTTGCTTGTCTAGCTCTATCCTATTTCACTATCTCAATCATCTTCTTTTACCTTAGCCCACCAGCATCATCCGGAGTACTTAAGAATATATCCTTCGCTATCACACCATTAAATCTGTAAATCGTCCCAGAAAAAAAGGTGGTTCGGCTAAGGAGGAAGAGGGAGGTGGGTTGGGTTGTGAGAGAGCTGTGTGAGCTAACGGAAATTGCTCGACAGTCCCACATCCCACACAATTTTTTTCTTCTTCTTTTTTGTATACAAGCTTCCTTAGGTTATGTTCCTTAGACTCCAAATTGTCGTATACGAGGAGACCATACTGTCAAGTGTAAAGATATACGTCTTCATTACGTAATTCCCCTCTTCTTCCTATCCGACCTCCTCTTTCCAATCACAGGTATACGGAGAGAGATTGAGGTGAAAAAAAGGCGACAATGACTATGGAGGAGTGCTCGAGTAAGTATTTTTTTCTGTTCAAGAGTGAGAAGAAGATATACCCTTGTCTCCCTTTCTCCTTCCTTTTTTATATTATTTTGAAAGGAAATTGTCTCTTGATCAAGTGAAACTTGTCCTAGTGAAAGTATCCCTCTCCCCCTCTCTCTGATTCTGGTGATCGCGTTGGCTATTGGTTACTGGTTTGGTCCTGGTCAGTTTTTTTTCGGAGGAGATACTTTATCGTAAGGACGATGGAGAGAACTAGAGTAGAATAGAGAGGATAAATGGATCTTTTGCTCCTTTCACAAGGAGGAAAAAATAGTTGATCTCTATTACTTTCCCATGCACACACACAAGAGATAGTGGTGTTGGGAAGAGCATGAATGTTCGTGGCCATGATTCTCTATCACACAATTTTTTTCTGCTCTGGTTCTGGAGTTCTGGACTGGAGACTCGAGCAGCTCTCTCTACTAGATCCTAGATCCATAGTTTCAGTGTCGCCCATCTAACAGCAATAAATGTGAGCGTTAAAGGAGGAAAAAAGAGAGTCATGAAATCCCCCAGAGTGTAATTGGCCCCTTGTTTTCCACTCACTTCACTTTACTTCACTCTCACGTCTACTATCCTCCTCTTGCCTCTCTTCTCTCTCTCTCTCTAGCTTTTTTTATACAGGCTGCTGGAGTTTATTTCGGAGACTTAGTATTTTACAAGGTAGAAAATGCTGGAGAAAGTTATGCGTTATTGGAACGTCGCTTTCGAGTCGAGAGGAAAACAAAATTGTACAGGAGAACGGGTGTACACTGGGACAAGGGATAAATGGCACTTTGCTTCTTTATGTAATCTATATTTGAGCATTAGGAAATAAACGTTTTGAACAATTGTCCTCATTTCTCACAACTCCTGGAGTCTGGGGGCAATCAAGAAATATGGGCATGGCCGCCGCCAGGTAAAAGTGAGAAATGAAAAGGTAATAAATTTTTACGAGATGGCACGTCAAACACGTGGGTCAATAAACACAAAAAGTTATTAAATTGAAACAAAAAATTGTGAAAGTGTCTCTTCTCACCAGTCGGAATGACAGACATCGGGACGGCAAGACAAACAAACTCAAAAACTGGGCCTGGTTCCAGCGGTCTCGCATGATTCTGGAAGGTGAAGGAGTGGAGGGAGGAGGACGAGTTCACCACCAGCTGGGCGAGCAGAGTGAGGTCACTCTCAGGGAAGAAGTAGGTTGTGGTGGGATCATTCCTGATTTCTCGCTGGAGGGCTGTCACCGCCCTGAAGAAGCTCGTATCATTGAAGCCGACAAGTTGCCAGAGTCGGCGGAGCGAGTCATAAATCTCCGTTTTCTGGTCGTACTTGCAGAAGCAGCCGGGGTTGAAGTGACACGGGATGAACTTGTCGGAGGGCTGAGGTCCGGAGTAGTTGAGGAGGACGAGGGAGCTCTGCTGATCATTTGCCACGGGTGGGGAGCCAAACTTGCCGCCGACACACGCGAAGAACGTTGTCAAAATGAGGAACAACACTGTCAACTGATGTGACCAGCCACCACTGCACAATATTACACTGCTGCTTTTACAACAACTGCCACCACCTCCACTAGTCCTGTAACTCATCATTCTGTGTTCAGAATGCATTCTTACTCCGACACCACCACCACTCCTCCGTCCAGTTTGAGTCATCATTAAAGACCAGTAGCCTTTCGTCTCCACATGGGGACAGTTATAAGAAGAAAATAGTGAAGGTCTTCTTCAAGTCGTGTCCGACAAGAAGAAAAACAAGAACAAAAAGGGTCACAGATGGTCTCCTCTCTTTTCTTCCAAGTTTTCCTCCCAGTCCCAAAGGCTGTATGTTTTCTTGTCGAGTTTTAGTCCAGCCTCCACCACCACCTCCTTGTTGTGACATGTGACAAAAAGACAAAAGCCACATGAGCATCATTAGTTTCTCATTTCTAATCACTGCAAAAAAGAACATTAGAACATTAGCCACATTTACAAAAATATATCCTTTCTTTTCTAACATGCAACTCAAGACCACCACCAACCACCGCATTTCTCCTCTCGTGTCCTCTTTTCAACTGGAACACTACGCTGATGACAAAGTATGCGCCAATGCCAACACCACCACCACAAAAAAAATATATATATGTTTCTCTCCAGTACAAGAGTTACACTTCGGAGGCAACAAACCGGAAAAATAACAACTTTCACTTTGCGCCTCCTTTCTCCAGAGCTCTATACTAGTTCTGCACTTATACAAAACTCTGGAGTCTGGAGTGTTTCGTTTCTTCTTCACTCACATTCATTCATCACGTAATAAAATCCTCGTTATCAACATCAGACTTAAGAAAGACAGAGACTTTTTAAAAGAAAGGAAAAAATACATCTCTCCGAAACGAAAACAATATATATCCTCATGGACAAAACTTATGTTTTCTGCCCACTGCACTAGACACGCAGTTTTAGCTCTCTTGTCATGTCGCCTCCAACAAAAAATCGAGTAAATATAAAACTCTCTCTCCCTAGCTCCATACTCTTATTGCAATTTTCTCCCTTTCTCTCCTCCATTTTGTCCAGGGTCTCTGGTCATTTTGTTCCAGAGAAATCATTAGATGGAAAGAAAAAATGTGACGACGAGAGCGTGGCGATATATCACTGGAGAGACTTTTGGTTTTTCGTTTAGCAAACAATATCATTCTTTTCATTTCCTCTCTCTCTCATTTCTGAGAAAAGATACAATATTGTCGTGAGTCGTGACTCTGGAGTCGCCACACTCATGATGATACTTTATATGCTTTGGATGTCCGCCTTTCCCAGATTGAAACTCTTAATTTAGTTTCTTCCCCTTTTGTTCGTCGTTGTGTCTTAAAAAAGGAGAGAGAGATAAAAAATTGTGTTCGATCATCATCATCAGCAAAAAACATCCGTCGTGTATACCCCGACCCCAAGGATAGAAAAGGAAAGGAAGTCTTTTACTCCAACCTCCAACATCCTCCTCCTCTCTTATTTAATTCGTTAGAGTTAGAGGATATGAGCCAAAGCCAAGTCGTACAAAAATACAAAAAATGTGCAGGATTGCATTGCACCCACATTCCAAGTTAATTTCAGTTGTCCAGTTATCTAGATATATCTCTTTGAAGATAACGGAGATAAAAGGCTTTAGTAAATCCAAAAGAGAGAGGAAAAGGGGGAAATCAGATGAATCGTGTCCTCCTTCTCCTCTTCCTTTTATGCACAAGGTTATTTTTTTGTCTTGATGAAACCGGCAATTGACTGCTAAATCAAAAGGGAGAGAGGATGAAGGGGACAACATGTCTAGAATCTGGAGTTGGAGACAATGTCAGAGTAAATGAAATCGAAGGAAAAAAAAGAAAGAAGACCAGACCAGACCACCAGAGTCGAAGAAGTATAAAAAAAGTCAATTCTAATGTGTACATTCATTCCGATTTATAACCCAAAGTTGTACATTTTTTCCTTTCTCCTTCTCTCGCTTTATGTGTTTTCTACGTGCATTTTCACTCCACTTTCTTTGGATCATCACGCAACTGTGTGCTCCTCTCTCCCACCATTCTCTGTCGATTTCACTAAACTGCTTAACTGACTGGAATGGATGAGACAATAATTTGTCAAACCACACCGTACCATATACCGATTTTCCTCCTCTCCTCCTTTCCAATTCCAATTGGGAGAGAGCACAGCGGGATAAACCCCGTCACTAGACGAAGGAGGACAACACTGAAACACACGAACACACAGATGAGGCAAAACTCTATCCAGGGAGTTAGACCTTTTGTATGTATATCATTCCTGGAGAAATTCCTAAATCCGAAGACAAGACCAAGAGAAAATCATGGATTCTTGGGAGGCTTCCCCTTGAAAAAAAGACGTGTCATTAGAGCAGCTTTAACGAAGTTGGAATAAGGGAGGAGAGCCTTTTGCGAATACAAAGAAAAATCAGTTTGACAAGACGAGACAATAGGATATGTCTAAGCACATATGTGCTTCGAAAATGTGCATATGTCTTTGGTTGGGATAAGTCAACGACTCCAGTCTCCAGTCTCGAGACAAGAGTCTAAATACGAATGTGCATCCTCACTCCTTCCTTTCACAAGTCCAAGTCGAAAAGATTGTATTTTTAGTTGCGTCGTCTTATGAATCAGTGTGCGTGTCTAGCATTATTTGTTTTTCCAAGTGAGACGACACGCAATGCAACATTCTGCTTCACTGCTCCAATGTCGTTTCTTTCATTTAACCATTTTTCAACAACGAAAACGAAGGAGGAGAGGAAGACGACGACGACGAGAATCCAAGGAAAAACAAAAGACATGGGACTTTCTCCCTCGTTCGGAGAATGGATCAGGGAGAAAGCCGGTCCATTCATTTCCCTTCATTCATTCTCCTCCATCCTTTTCCCATTTAATTCCACCAACAAAATTTTCTATAAATTCCTCTGACATTTTGTTTCAACAAGGTTTCAAGGTATATTCATATGCTTCATCTTCAATTTTCCTATTCCAATGCACTTTTATTGTTCACATGTCAAAGTTTTCGAAACAAAAGGAAGCTCTCCATAATAGACTGCAGCGCAGGAGGATGCATGCATAACCACGTCTTCCCTCGACTACCACACGTCTCCCCCCGAGCCAAAGTCAATATGCAGAGGAAAAGTGGAAAACTGGAGGTTTCTTCCTCCAGCATATATCCTTTTTATTTAGACAATGGAAATTGCATGCAACAGTGCGGGAGTAGCAGCAGTACATGGATTTGGCGAGATCAACTTTTTGTTGTTTCCTCTTCATTTTGACAAGAAGAGTGTGTGGCAGAACAGAACAGAGAGAACAGAATACGACAACAACTCGCATAAAGACTCGAGACGTTCAGCTTCCCTTTTCATTCTTCTTCCTCCTTTTTTTCCTTGTAAACCCTTTTGTTCATTCAAAAGTCCCTAGGCTTTTCTTTTTCACCATTTCTCTGTCACGTGCACATTTCCAGGGAAGGAGAGCAACAGATAAAGAATAAAGTGAAAGTACATAAGTCTTTGGATTCTGGATGCATGCATAAAATACTCTGCTTGTCTTGAAAAGAGCTGTGGCCTGGTCTGGTCTGGTCTCGCCTCTGTTGTCCTCATGAAATTTACAGACTTTTCACAGAGACGACGAGACTCCCGTCGCACAAAACTAAATAAACATAAATGCCCAAAAAAGTTGCATGCTTCCAAAATCCCTGTGAAAGTTCACAGGAAGAGAGAGAGAGAGACAGAGCAAATGTATATCCAGACTGATGTCGACAGTGAGAGTGCGTGTGCAGAGTTTGAAATCCTTCAAGGAATTGGAATCACTGCCAAAGTCAACTTGAAGAGAGAGAAAGTAGAAAAAAGTCGTCTTGATTCAGTGCAGGTTTTTTTTTGGCAGAGTAAAGAGTAATGTGGGAGATGAAGAGTGTAGTACTATGTAAATAGAAACGCACAATGGCAAAAATGAGGAAGGTAGAGTGAGAGTGAGAGAGAGAAGCTTTTGAGGATCTGGAACTCTGGAAGGTATCTGGAGAATTCTTCTCTCGACTCTACCTTTTGTTCCTTTATGTGTCTGAGTTGGGATTTATAATAGAAATGTCATATATAAAATTTAATATGTGTAGACTAGTCTGTACTCACTTTTTCTGATCCTCCAAAAGTCGGCAAAATATTTACAATGTTCAGAGAATGTACAATGGGACAAAGGGAGTTGAGTTGGAGTTTTGGAGAGGATTTATTTAATGCGCTTAACGTTATATTTACACCACAACACTCAAATGACATGTATTCCCGGTAATGTCCCACCAGAGAATAAAATATTATGGAGTGAGGGAGGCAGCTCTCGTGACAGATGAAAAAGTAAAGGATTGGGAAATTAGTCTTCTTTGTTGGAATACACCAGGGGAAAAAGGAGGAACAAGCAAAAAGATGTATTCAAATTCGAGTAGTGTACCACAATACAAAATAATATTATTCTGACAAAAGAGTTCCTTTCCTATTTATTCACAAAAGTAACAATTCTGTGTATTCCTCTTGTCTGAAACGTGAAAAAATGAATCATTTTAAAAAATTAGGAATAAGGTGGCCATAATTGTCTAAATTAGCACATATCAATTTACACAAGAAGGCAAAATGTGAAATGCAGATGTTTGAGAAAGCTCCAAGGCAGAAAAGGAAGATCCACTTCGAGCCCATCTCACATTAGACATCAGACATTTACTGCAGCCGGGCTAGTAATTTCGTCGACAGCGAATGTATGGAGTCAAATGCAAAACCACAAAACTTAATCCGATCTCCTCCCCCCCCCAAAATATCTCCAATTATCGTTCCGCTGATGGGAATGACACATTTTCATTCCAATACGATGCTTTCACTGCCAAACTCTACGCAGTTCATACGTGACATTATCCCCTTAATAGACAGTGAGAAGAGAGGTAGGTATAATAGAGGTGCAGCCCATGTGCAACAATTCCTTTTTATACACTTATTCCACGTCTTCACTTGACAATGTGCGTGCTACTTTAAAAAGGCGAAAAAAATTGCAAATGTTGTCGCCAGCGTTGTCGACTTGGCGTTTTTCTCATTTTCCAACATTTTCCCAGAGTGGCTACATTTTCTTCTTGTGGTATTGTAATGGGAACAGTAATGGTTATGTGTGCCGTATTATCCTCGACAAAAAAAGTCTCGGATACAAAAAAGGCTCTACTATTCTTTTCTCTTTTCTTCACTGTCTTGTTCACACGCGGCTCAACTTTCTCTCTCCAAAGCCTCAACACAAATAGTTATGTGCATGGAGAGATGGAGAGAGAGAGAGAAAGGAGCTCTTTCTTGTCATGTCTGCTCTCTCTCTCTCTCTCTCTCTCTCTCTCTCTCTCTCTCTCTGCAGTTTCTACTAAACGCTCAGGAGTCCATACGTGATTGGGAAGAATACCTAGAGCTGCTGCTACTCCTTCCCCATTCGAGAACCAAAACCTTTTAGCTTTAAACTTGTAACTTGTAAGCATATCCTCGTTTGAAGAAAAAAAGAAAAAAAGTAGACTATTTTACTCCAAGAGTCTTGAGCTATTCAACTTTTTTCCTTCTTCTTCTTCTTTTCTTCCTAAATCGCTTCCTAAGCCACTGCTCCCACTTTTATTTTCTTAAAGCCTTTCTCCGGCAACGGTACTCGGCTCTCTCTCTGCATGTCCCAAAACGAAAAACTCTTCCCTCTTCTCAGAGAGAATGCCTTGTCGATTTTTACTCTAATCTTGTAAAGCTCTCTCTCACTCTCCTCAACCATTTTTTGAATGCTTCAGCCAAAAAAGGAATCTCGATATGTGGAGTGGATAGCCAGCTAAATGCACATAAGCATAAAGAGAACACATGATGATGCAAAAGGACCAGACCAGTTGTCGAGCTTCGTCTTGTGTGACGACGATGAAGAAGAGGAAAACCCCAGCTAGAAAAAAAAGTAAATCTATCGGGAGAAAGGAACAAAATAAACTTTCTCCGAAAAAAACTTTTACCTCACTACTTCAAAGGGATTTCCCCGCTTCAACACACTTTTTTTTTCTTTCCCTCAGACACACATGAGGAATTTTTTCCTCTCTCTGCTCACAGATTTAGGTTTAGTTGCTAAACAGGTCGAGTCAGTATACTTATTCACCACTTTCCAATTCCTCATATTTCCCCTATTTTAGGTTAGTTATGGTTTGCTTTTTGAGCAGAAGGTATTTTAAGAGGAAAGTTTTTCTCTCGTATAGTGTTGCCGTTCTCCTCTCATGTGCAATTATGCATAAAATAAATTATCTTCTCTTTTGCCGCAGAGAAGCATGTTGGTGGCAGTGGCAGTAACGAAGTGAAGCTGAGGACAATATATTTCCTCTCGAATGTGGGATGAAGAATATATTCCCTTCTGAGGTTGTGAGTTTATTAGAACTTGAAAAAAAGTGATCGTCCCAAAACTAGCACCCTTTTTTTGCTGCATATCGAAGCCGAAGCTACCCCCAATCCTCATCTCCTCCTCCTGTCATGCGGCTTGTAATGATCCCTTAATCCTCGTATACCAAACAGTTTAGGGATTGGAAAAGAAGGCAGGGAAAAGGGAATGAAAGTGCAACCGACATTATCAACCTGGCTCCTGTCGCTTGTCACACAAGAAAAAAAACTCTTTCATTCCACAGGGGAGAGTGGGGAAGGAGTAGGACAGGATCGCGATACTAGGCAAATATAATAAGAAAAAAAGTGGGATGATGATGATGATGTTGAAGGAGGTGAGCCATCTAAACCTGTAATAAGCTTCTTCCTCCGTCCTTGATACTTTATATATGACAGACTCTGGAAAAAAAGTTTTCCCCTTTTTGGCCTGCAGGGAAATCCGAGAGCAGTAATAAACTTACAATGTCATTTACATTGATGCATGGATGCATAAAACCCTGTTCACCGATGAATAAGGTCTCTCTCTCGTCGTCACTTTCACCATTCTCCCTCGTGTCGTGTCGTAAGTATGTAGTCTCTCGAGAGGAGCCCATGTTGCAAAACTATGAATGGGAGCCAAAAGAGCTAGAGCCACTTCCAACTTCACCGTTTTGAAAGGGCTTTTCAATAGAAAAATTTTTTGGCTCAGGGAAAAAGGATATGAAGCATGTGCTTGAAGTATATAGGAAACACACCTCAAATTGAGTATTCTATTTCTGGAGAGAGTTTGATCCTGTCATCGACATCATCATCTCAATAATCTCTAACTGCATAAAGGGAGGAGGAAAAAGGGGAAAGAAAATTGAACTTGTCCCAACATAAAATATAGTATTTTTCAAAACCAAATAATCTGGATGAAGTTGAAGGAGTAGTTGCTTAATATGCATCTGTGGATGCACCCAAGAAAAATGAAGAATAGAATTGCATCTAAAAAACGAATGCAAGGAAGCAGACAGGAAGAAGAAGACAAAAACCTTCTATTTGTTTTAAGGAAATGCACCATACACCCAAGTTTCCTACTCCAAATTTTTGTGAAGAAATTTTTAGGGGGAAAGAAGGCAATGACAATAACACTTCTGAAGCATATCTCCCTCGTCTCGTCGTGTCTCTTCAGACGTGAAACAGAATCAGTATTAGTCATAGGATGAGACTATGAGACTCGAATCCATTTTGCATTTTCATACACGCGTAAAAAAGCGGGTAGGGCAGTCACACTGATGCTGAAGCTGAGGTGGTTCATGGAGAAGAGAGAGAAAGCAGCCAACTGTTATGATTTTCCAGAAGTTTTAGTATAGAGCAGAGTGGTGTGTGGTGGTTGTGGCAGGGATCGTCATCAAAGCAGGTTTTGCATTCAAACAGGATGATATTCTCTTCTGGATTGAGAAAAGATTCCCTTTTTAGTTAACCTATAAAGGGAGTCAGTCGCCTCATCTCTTGCTGCGGGTTCTGTTGCTCTCGAATGGAAAAATATATTTTCTGGAGAAGAGGAGTGTGGAGGAGAATCCAATCCACTGTTACATTTTCTTCTCAGGATCCAGATCTGCGGATCCTCGTGTGAGGAGATTTCCATCTTTTTCCGAGCAGAGAAAGTCTAGTCTAGTCGAGAACGGGATGGAAGTGATGAAATGAATGAGAGTTCTTTTTTCAAATGGTTACATGCATGCACGCCTCAAGCCACAGAGTGGAGAAAACCAAATGGAAAAAAATGAAAACCATGAAAACGCTCAGTCTGGAACTCTGGAACGCACACTATATATCTGGATAGAAAAAAATAGTGTGTTGGTTGGGACTTGGGAGAGGGAGCAAAGCCAAAAATATATATACTCAACTCATCGTCAGTAATATGTGCTACGTGCTGGGATGACTGGATATATAGCTTCTTCCCTTTCTCCCAATTCCATATTGAGTTTTTGGAGTGAAAGTGAGATGGATCCTGAACTTTTTTTAGGCGTAGCCAAAAGTGGGAAAATCTAGTTGGCAAAATGCTCATCTAGTTCTCCTAAAAGCTAGCTTTCCAATATGTGTTCAGAAGCAGGAGCAGGAGCAAGGCGCTTTTTTTGTGCCTCGAGGAGCACAGGTGTACTTGACATTGTTATGAGCACACACGATTTTAAAATGAAAGGGTTGGTCTGGTCTGGCCTCGGCCTTCCTTTTCCTTTTTCAAGTATACAAAAATGTATATCCAACTTCACAATTCATACAATGCTTCTCTTTTCTGCAATTTTCTTATGTCAAGAGATGAGATGTGATATGGATCTACTCTCTCGCAAAATAAAAACCGGATCAAGCCAAGTCTATCAACAAGGCTTTATCCCATATTATGTTCATGTATACTTTTTTTCTTGAAACATGTTTCTCTCGTCCCACACTGCGAGACTTAAACAAAAGTACCACACTCGCTCACAGAACAAGAAACGGAGCAGAGAGAGAGAGAGAGAAAGTGGGAGAAAGCACACATAAGCAAATGTGATACAAAGCTCTCTGTTATACCTTATATCCTGCCCCCGTAATCATCAAGAAGGAAAAATCCTCACTAAGCACAAAAAATAGAGCTACACACATTTTTCCTTGGAGGAATACAAAGGAGGGAACACGGAGATGACACACGGCATGTGAGCACATTTTTTCCCTACAATTTTGTACTCTTCTTCCCTGTATTTACTCAGGATGGAAAGGAAATGAAGAGAGAGAGAAAACCAGAGGAAAATTTTTTTTGTTGGAAAATAGTGAACTACTGGCTGCATTTTACCCTCCAACTATATTCCAACGCTCATCCATATGATGAGATTGTGAGAGAAGGAAGAGGAAAATTGTGAGAGAGTGAGTGAGTGAATGTGTTTGGAGTTGGATGGAGGAGTCTGTGTGTGTGTGTGTGTTTGGGAAGTGGAGCGAAAGTACATTATATCAGTGCGAGTAGTCACAAAGAGTATATTTTTTTACTTTTTGTCGGTGTACTTTTCTACCGGCTTGTGTCTGCAACCTACCTACAACCTCGACACCATAAGCGAAAGAAGGACTAGAGGAAATGCAATGTAGTCAATGCAAATGAGTTCATTTTGTTGAACTCCTGTCTCCTTTCTCTCTCTCTCTCTCTCCCACTGCCACACTACTTCTCAACCAGGAAAAGAGAATAGAAAATCCCTTTTCCTTCTGATATTCTCTCTTTTGTGGATATAAAAGCTTGGTAGTGCTACACAAAATGATGCTATTTTGTTTCGCATGATTGAAATTTATAAAGGTTCTCTTATGAACTCGGCTAGATGACACAAAAAAAATATTATACTTTTTTATACATTTTCCACATAGCTTTATACTTGTAGGGAAAAGAGAAAGTAATATATTTTTTCTTATGAGGATGATCAGTTTTACTTTTCTTCTGCCCTTTTCTTCCTTATGGGGGTAGTGAACACAGACATGTGTGTGTTGCACTACTTGTTTCCTAAAGGAAGAAGGAAAGGCATTTTTATATATACTCAAGGATTTTTTTCAAGCTTGGTTCATTGATGATGACGATGATGATGATGATGGTGATTTGGATATCGTGTCGTTTCCCATAATATCTAAAAACTATCATAAAGGTATGTTCTCTACCCATGCACGATGCATGCAACATATATTTTTTTCCTCAGAAGGAAATGGCAATGGCACACACTTGCTCTTGCTCTCAGTGTGACTGCACAATTACCTTTCGACGGTGCAAAATGAGGCTTGTTTTTTTAGTGTTTTGCTTTTGCTCCCGCAGTCCCAGCTTAAAACCAATTCAATTTGGATGGAGAAAAAAATATATGTATGTGTTCAGGATGGGAATGGGAAGGGAAAGCATCATACAAGGTAATATCCGGTGGAAACCTGAGGAATCCAACCAGGCCATTTCCTTTTTAATATAGACGAGGTAAACAACGGGGAAAAAAGAAGACAAGCTGCCATACATAAGAAGCTTTCATCTCTCAAGTTTTGGCAAGAGATTGTGTGTGTGTTTCCTCTCTTTTTTTATTTATACAATAAACTGGAATGGGCTATGCTCTTTGAACTTGCTGTGCTTTCCCACTTTCTCTCTCCACTCATTTTTATTGAAAGCGCATGCAAATCCGGTTTTTTTAGACATTCGCACTGAAAACTCTCCTGAAAAAAAACCATTACAGCGATTACGGAGAGAGCAGAGAGAGAGAGAAGCTTCTTTTGTTCTAATAAATACGCAATTCCAATATAAAAATGGAGGTGAATGAATATAGGATATAGTTAATCCACAAGTTCAAGTTATAAGCTTATAAGCTTGCTCCAGACTTTCACTTCAAGCGTAAAAATATATTATATGTTTATTCAAGTTTGCAGAGGATTGCATGAAATATTGCAAAAAATATTGTAGGATTATTATCAACTTAGGTTTTAGGTGGGGATTTTTTTAGGTACAATGTGCATGCACATGGTGGTATATACTTTCATTTTTATTTTCGAGTGAGTATTGTTATTTTCAACTCTGAGAAAAATATACGAAAAAATATGATTCTTTAGGTTCTATAGATATGGGGAGGAAGGGGGAAGGGATCTCTCTTTTTATTTTAATTTAGATTAATTTAACCTCTTAAAAAACTGGCGATGCACGCATCGCAAAACAGTTTTTTCTTTGTTTTTTATCCCCGTTGTTTCATTAATTTTTTCCCTCTTCCTGCTCCATATTTATTTAGGGGAACACGAGTGGAACCGTGTAGACAAAACGTATGTACATACTATATATACCTTTACAATTATAAAATGGAAAATATAGTTAGTGGTGGTTTGGTTTGGTTTGGGTTTTGATGAATTTTAATTCGCATACTGTAAAAACTCTCAAAATTTTCCACTTGAGCAAAAATACGAGGGAAAATACATGTTTTTGTTCTGTTGAAAAAAAAACTTTTTTCATCATTGTAGGTCCTCGTCCTCAGGGTTTATTTGTGTTTTGTCTAGAATCTAGAACGAAAAAACATTCTGCATAATATCAACAATCTCGTGTAGAATGACAGACAGCGAAGGGAATCTAACATGACGAGGATAAATGCTGTTTAATTTCATTTTCAATGCGGTGGCTAATGTTTGAAAGTAAGTTTTTCTCAAAAATGTCAAAATATTCTTGCGATGTGTACCAGTAAAACGCTGCTAATTTTTTACGCAGAAAATTCTAACTCTTTTTGTTACAGTAGATAGTAAATTTGTCAACTTTTTGCATTTATTTATTTTACAAAAATTTCGTGTACCACCTTTCGTTGAGAGCCGACGGCAATCCTAAAGCCAAACCTCATTCCCATTGCATATATGTAATTTTTGTGTACATCAGACAGACTCGAGAAGACAACCTGAAAACGGAAACACATTAGCGGAGACGAGCTGATGAAACAAACATCAACTTTTTTTTCTTTCTCGGCTCGAGCTGAACATGAAAAGGTAGAGAGAAACAAGATTTGCTTCTCTCACTCTCTTGTACCAATCTGCATCTGCATCTTGTAGAGAACAGCGAACACAAAACTCTAGCCGAGCTTAGTCTCGAAGAAAAACCTTGTTGCTTACGAATCATACACACTCCTCATCTCATCCTCTTTTTATTCAGCTTCCGAATTCAGGAGAGAGATGAAGAATACATAAAAAAGTGGCGAAAAAAAAATCGTGGCAACGCCATGCCACGGCCACCATATCACCAACCACGCCAAGAGTGAGCGTGTGGATGCTTATCCATATTACATACGAATGACTTAAGCATTTTTTTTCTTCTTCTCTCACTCGCTCGCTCCCAGCGCACTTCCATTCGAAAAATTACATCTTTTTCTCACATTATCAGTATGAAGCAGGCATGAAGGCGTGCACTCGCATAGAACACACTTCACGGGCAACGGCATACTTCAATTCAAGTGAAAAGATAGGGAGAATAAGAAGAAGAAAATGTTATAATGGGAGAGGAAGAGAATATGTGAGGAGAGAGAGAGAGAGATGAAAGTGGCAAGGATGGCCTATTAACGGGAATTGTGTAGGCATTTCTTCAGCATGGCAAAAAACATTCACTTGATTTGCTCAGACGAGAGATTTGTAACATTCTAACGTTTGAGGAGAGAGAAGAAAAAAGCATATTAGATATGCGCTCGTCTTTTAGAGATACAATGACATTTGAAGCAAGTCAAGTCAAGACTTGAAAAGACAAGGGAAAAAAGAAGGCGCACACACATTGACATTAAATTAAACGACTAATGGTAATGGAATGCTTATAACATGATGAAACCAGACACATAACCAAAAAGGATATCCCCTCACTCAGCATCTTTCGAAGGAAGAAGCACCCAAGTCCCTAAACCCTCGGTAATAATGCGAGGTGCACTCTTGCGCACATTTTTTCCTGCTGAATATTGCAAATGAAAATGTTGGCGAGAAGAAAAAGTGCATCTCGCTAGAATTTAGCGTATTGATAACAACCAAAAAAGTAGAGAATGTATTTATACAACTTGTCTCAAAGGGATCTGTTTTGATTTTGATCTTTTAACCAAGTATAAAAGGATCCTTACTTGAGGCACTTGGAGAAAAGAGATATTATTATTTCTTCAAAAATGAAAGCAAAGTTTATAAAAGAAAATCTTATTTTCTTTCAACAAAAAATTACATTTTTTATATAAAAAAAAATATAAATCTCATTTTCATAAATGATATTGATGTAAGTGCTCTCTCCCTCTAATATTATTATTACTTTTTATGGAGAAACAATTTTTTTTCTAAGAAAAAGAAGTTTTTGATGTTTACTTTACTTTTACTCACTCCAGCTTTTTCCCTAATATTCATCTTGGATAGAGCGCCCCCACTCTCCACTTTTAGTTGTGCAATCTTCATGTTTTTCTCATGAAGAAAGTAAACAAAAAAGAATATGTATTTTCCTGTGTTCAGGAAAGAAACATGATAACTAACGATAAAGTTGCTTAACTGTGGAAAGAAAGAACCTTGTATTAGTATCTGTATTCATGCAAGCTGCAATGAATGAACTGAGCAAGTTTTTTTTTGTTTGATGATATTGGAAGATGGAAGCCTGTTCCTCAGCGGAACAGAGGAAGGAAAGGAGAATAAAGTGGATCCTCCCAAATTGTCGTAAATAATGATCAATAATCATTCTTCTTCCAGTTTATTTAGAAGGGAGTCGAGTAAGACAGAGAGAATATTAAGAAAATGAGCGAGGAGGATCCGGAATCCACACCCAGGATCCAGGAAGTGGAAGTGAGCTTTCTTATTCTTCTCCTCAACGAAGACGAAGATAGCAATCTTGAAGAGTAAGAATCGAACTACACAATATCATCATCATGTTACTTACATCATGTTTTTGTTCTCTGCACAAAAAAAGTGAAATCATAAAGGAGAAAAGTAAAGTAAAGCGTATTGAAAGGAAGTAAAAAAAGATGAAAAAAAAGGGAATTGAAATAAGTTTTTTGAAGACAAGACAGGAGTTTTTTGTGTGTATTGATGTAGTTTCTTCTTGTATGTGGAAGTCGAAGAGGATCGCATTATTTTATGAAAAAGAAAAAAGAGCAAAAAAACACATATGCAGCTTGAAGCTCACAAGATCACAGCCAAAGGAGAAAAAAGGATGAAGAAAGAGGGACGGAGAACGGAGCTGCAATATATACTTTTAAGATTCGGATGAGCGCTCAAAGAAGAAATATTATCTTCGTCATCGGCATGAACATGAAGAGAGAACCCTCTCTTTGAATATGAGTTTTTTTTCAGCTAATTCTTATAAATTGTTTAGATCTGCATATAAAACTCGTGTGGGGATGAGAAGGATGAATATCTCCCTCTCCAATTTTAATATGATGGAGCACTAAAGGCACCGAGCACGGTGCCAGTGAAAGGAACAAGAGCGGATGTGGATGACATCATTATTACTTCGCCTTCTTTTCCATCTTTTCTCCGATCTTTGAGAGAGAGAGTTTGTATGAATAAACATCTGCGGGTGTATTCATTTCATGTCAGATAATATGACAAAGGACAAGAGGGTTTATAAAGGCGAAAACGACAAAAGCCAAGTCTCTATAAGAAATTAATGTCATGTTGTTTCGCAACGTTTAATTTGAAGTAGATTGAAATGATTGAATAATTCACTTAATTTGAGTTAGTCAACCTTAAATATTAAATTAAAAATCGGAATCGAATATGTGGATCATTGAGAAGTACGTGGCGACAGAGAAAATTAAGATGGTAAAAAAGTATACACCTTTTCAACGATTTGTTGATATTCACAATTCACACAGTGAAAAACCGCATCAAATCTAAAATGTGTATCTTCTTCCGCTGTCTATCTTTCCACGAATAAAAGTCAGTCAAGATTTCAAGATTGTATCATGGTCATGAATTCATGATGCTCTGCCAAGGATCTCAATCTCAGCGCATTCCAAAATCTAAGCAATCACAGATCAGTCGAAATTGCAATATGAAATTCACGAGAGAGCGAAAACAGCTATACCGTAGCAATATTAAAAAATATGTGTGAATCTTCAGTAAAAAATTGTAAACAGATGTGTTCCCTTTTCGACTTGAGCATAACATGAAATTTATGTTCTCAAATATTGAACGTGGACATGAGCATTTCTTCGGTACACTTTTTATGCTTTCGGCTGTTTTCTTCAAATGTTGCGAATGTGTCGTGTGAAGTTACACACGTTCGAGACAACTTCAACCAGCCGCAAGAGAGTCACTTTAATACTTGTCTCGCTTGAATTACTTGCTGAAAGCTTCCCGTCCATTTCATGTCTCGTTCGCAGACAAGCGGTATACATAATAATATTTTCTTCCTCCTCGAATGAAAATATGATTGGTTTGGTTTTACGATATACTTTTAAGCTATAGTTTACCACATTTCAAAACGTAGCATATGACTCTTTGTTTCATTGATAAACCCCGTCCAGATTCAAGATTCAAATTCCAAATGCATCCAATGAATACAATCTCTCTTTTATCTGCGAGAGATTAAAACAGTCGAAGCATTATTTTTTTGTCCTCGTCATCCAAGTGCTATTTCTGGCCCGAGTGCCAAATTTTTCTGCTCTCGTTACCTCTCTCCCTCTCTCTCTCATTCTGCCTTCCTTTTAATTCTGTGTCGTGTTTTATGTCACAAAGTGCAAAACGCCAGTTTCGTACCTCACTCGATGATCACGATCACGCAGTTAAAAGTTTTGCGTGTATTTTTTTTTGCCTGTGCCAATTACCACTGAAGCAATGAAACAACTGCAAAAAAATATTTTGCAATGGGTGCAGGATATATAGGGGATATGCATATATATGTGATGTTTTTGCGAAAAAGTTTCTCTTGTTCAAGATTAAAATCTAAATTCGAGCGAAGACAAGAAGAAAAGAAGGGAAAGTATATAAAGTTTAAAATTAAATCAACACAGGGACACTATCGAGTGAACACATCGCTTTTTGGGGGATAGAAGATTTTTGCAAGATTGCTAATATTCTCTATTTAAAGACCCAGAGTGCTAATATAGCGTTACTAATTGCAAATTGTCAGCAGAAAAATAGGAAACACGTCAAGGGTATCTTGAACACACTTTTCAAACCAGAGCATTCTTGCCGTGTTTTTGCAGAATTTGGACAAAGGAAGAGGAAGAAGCGATAAATGTTCAGTTCCACACATCGACATGTGAATGTGAAGGCGTCGATTTTGCACGTTACATGTTTGACGTTACACAATCTCTAATGTACAAAATAATATAGAACTGAAAAAAGCTGGAACCGTATCTGTTAATAGGAATATGCATACGAATTGAAATATGAACTTTTTACGGCGTCGAACATATTCCATTGTTTTCTCATATTGAAACAATGCATAAATCTAGGTCAATAGAATTCCCGACCAAAGAGCGTCACAATTCCAACAATTTATCAGAAACAAGGAAAAAGACAACCCACATGATTATCATCTCTTCCCTCAAATTTCCGAAAATTAATCCACTGTGGGCTGGTTCTGGTTCTATCCCCAACTTTTTTTTTCGTAAGAATTTTGCTCAGCGGAAGTGGGACAATGGGAGTGGATATGTTATGTTGGCGAAAACGGTGAATTGAGTTAGGGCACACTCCAGGTGGCCTTGTTCCTTCTTTAAATCGTTCTGTGTATAGCTCTTCTGCTGGAGGAGGAGGTATGGAGAAGGCCGCATGGCGAGCACAAATGTGGATGAACTGTGTTGGTGGTGAAAATGAAAAGGAAAAACTTGTCTCGTCCTCCTCTCACCACACACACACACACACTCCAGTCCTACAACTTCCTCGACACTTTTTTGTACTACTTTTCTCCAGAAGTTCGCGAGGAGGAAATGGGAAGATTTTAAGACTCGGAGTTGGAAAAGACGAGGACAGGAGAGAGGATCTTTGTGGGTGTAAGCATGCACTCACTCCTGGGGTGAGCCGCCTCTCTTGTTTCTCCTAAGCTTGAAGTTATATTTTTTTTGTATAAAACCATCATCACCCACCACCACAATGGAAAATGGAATTATAGGAAAATCTTTAAGGAATATATTGTGTACACACACGCATTTTCCAGAGCGTGTTCCAGTTGGAACGAAAACCAAAACAATATAATAAGGACAAACAATCTAATTCCAGCAGCGTCATCCCAAAAGGAAGGCGAGGGGAAAGTCTAGTTAGAGGTGAATGAAGAAGAAGATAAAGCAAAGTTTTCTATAAATACCTAAGCAGCGGAGCGAAAACTACTGGAAAAAACGATTAGAATATTCCAGTTCGAGTTTCCAGCGAGTTTATATTACTAAATACACCCTTATCATGTGTACAAATGTAGCAGTTTGTATGTGGAGAAAGGGGAATAGGATGGGATGAAATGAGGGGAAATGCAAACAAGCCAACAACCCTTTTTCTAATTATAATTAGGCGAATTACAATTCATTCATTTTCCCTTGTTCTCCACCAGAAGAGTGGTAAACAACAGTTGGACAAATAAATATAGGGAAACACACACACGACGACGACACATGTGTTCCCATGTCCTTTTCCATACAAAACAAAATGGGAAGTTGTTGGGTGGGGGAAGGGAAAGTTTTTCTCTGGGAAAATTACGGCTTCCTACTGTTCCACTGTGGAAACTTAATTGTGACTCACACATATATACACACACACACACACACGATGTGGTATGGACATGGACACATCCGGCAACAAATCCCTTTTCTTTTCTCCGCATAAAAACAAATTTATAAATGGGAATATCATCATTAGCCTTTCCGCGCGACCGAAGCTGGAAAAAAACGGAAATGGCTTGAGTCTTTATCTCAAGAAAATGTGAATATTAAAGAAAAGAAACACATTGAAAAAAATATCTATTTACATTTGCCCTGCTCTACTCTCCACTCATCTTTTTCTTCTCATTTCCTATTTCTCATGTCCTTTTTTTCAGCAGACGAGGACCAGGAGCTCACAAGTAATCAACTTTTTGTGCATACCTAAACAGCAAAGTGGAGTAAAGTGGTACAAAAACTGGGATCTTAACTAAAGTAAAATGCTTCTGTACAAAACTAAACTTTTTTCTTCTTCTTCTCTCCAAAAAGCTCCTCTCTCTCTCTTTCGTCGTGTGGAAAAGTTGGTGGAAGAGAAGAAAATGGAAGGAAACCGCAAGAAGGAAAACTTGGGAACTGATGAGATTTTCGAATGTCTCTTCATACAAGCTCATATACTCTCACACTCTTCCACTTTTGCTCTGAAAATTGAACTTTAGAGTTTTGGAGTGGAGAAGCATTTTACTTTTAATAAATAGTTTAAGATAGTATCAGAAGAAGAGGAAGACTAAAGTGAGATTTATTTCTTCTGCTTTGCTCTTGTATAACTATCAAGTGAACGAATAACCTAAATTTCCTTTAAAGAATAACAGCATGAAAAAATTTGTTATCTACGTTAAAGGGCGACAAGATGAAGAAGGATTTCTCATCGACTAAAAAAATATATACTCACCAGAGAATTTTTAAGTACACAAAATTTATATAAATTCTCACGAGAGACTTTCATCTTCTTCTTTTGAGGAAGAAACAATTCTTTACTATTTACAATTTACGATGAAAAAAATATATGAGGAAGTTGCACTTTTCTCTTTTAATATTATAACGGAAGCATAAGTGACGAAAAGTTTATTTTTAAATAAAGAGAAATTGACAGGATGAACAAGACCGCATAGTCTTCTAGGCATACTTGCATGTTGGAAAAAAACCGACGATCCGTATCATTTCATCATCATCAGAGTGTGCCAAAGTTATAAATTGTCCGTCTGATTCATCCCATCCTCTCTCTTCTCTCGCTACGCCGCCTCCTCCTCCTCACTCTCACTCTTCATCGAGAATCAGTAGAGGAGGAGGACAACGGCAGAGAGGAGAACATACACACACAAAAAAGAATTTTCTACGCGAAAAGCTTTACGTGATCTCTTCTTCTCTTCCGGCCCACCGGATGGATGCTTAGTAGACATGCAAAGCAAACACTTGAGAGACGAGGAGAGAAGATGTGTGTCTAGTGATCACTGCGAGACTTTTACCCTGGCACAAGAAAAAAAGAAGAGCACACGCTACAATGTTGATAGTACGATCTACACACGACACAAGGAAAACCGGGGAAATCCTTGTGAATAACAAGTTTTCTTAGTTTTAATGCCACGACATGACATGATGATATGGCGTGTGAGAACCACGAAGAAGAGGAAGATCGCAGCTTCTTTTTCAAGTTTCACTTTGATGATAGAACCGGATCACTTCTTCTTCTATGTTTCTCAAGATGATGATGAAAATGAACGATGAGCCAAAAAAAATATATGTATACTTGCCATATGAAGGGAAAAAGTTTCTAGTTAGTTTAGTTTATATAAAGTGGTGGTGCGGCTTGGTTTGGTTACATAAGGAAACGATCCTCGTCTTGTCTCGTGTCTCTCTCTCTATGTTCCTCGCTGCGGCTCCCGTTGATTACGAGTTAAGGAGATGAGGGAATAATAATCATCAGGATAAATAAAAGGAAGAGGAGAAGAGAGAGAGAGAGAGAGGCGCAAGAGGAAGGAAAGAGAGATTAATGAAACTTTGATTAATACGATGATGATGAGGAAAGGAGTGTGAGTACAAGTTGAGCAAAACTGAGTAAATAAGAAATAAAGCGTTACCTATGAATATACATCATCACATCATCATCATCATCGTATCAAAATCCTCGAGCTATAGAGAATCGAGAAGCTTTTTCTCCTGCCTCTCGCTCTATATCCCTTTTTCCAATGAAGGGGAAATATTGTGCTAAGCTTCTTTGGGAAATAACATCTCTCTCCTCTCCCTCTTGCTCATCGTCATCGTCATATGATTATGATAAGCAGGAAGAGATAGAGAGGGAATTTTGATATGATGATTACAACGAGAAAGAGAACCAGAACCAGGGTGATGATGATATTTGCTCAAAAACTTTACATTCTCAAAACTGGGGGGAGGGGAAATCCTCTCTCTGATACGAAATCCATTTGGTGATGATGATGATGTGCAAAAACACAAACGTTATCATCATCCTCCTCTTCCTCCTCGAGTAGAGTATTGCGGAGGTTGAAGGTAGATGAAGAGGAAAAGTTGCAAAAGAGACAGGAGACAAATTTCTACATTTGCTTTGCTAAATAATTTCCCAAAGTCTCGTAATACGCGAGTGAGAGAGAGTAGGATCGCCCTAGTCTCATTTCCCATATGGGAAATATTAAGCAATGCTTGAAAAACAGAGAGAGAGATGAATTTGTGTTTTTCCATGTGTGTAAGCTTATAAGCATTTTCACATATTATTCGGGGAAATTCATGATAAGATTAGCAAACTTTGGTAATTTTAATTTGAATCCGGGACTCTCTTCTCTCCTTCCTAGTCTTCATATCCTCTGTTGCAATGCCCTCGAGAGGAACTTGAACAACTAAAAAGGATATAGAATACTCGGAGCTTGTGTGTGTGTTTGTGGAATGTGCATGTGTACTTCAGTTATTTGGGACGACAATTCATCAGAAAATTAGAGCTGGAGGAAGGAAGCGAGAAATGAATAATATTTACGCTTGGAGAATAAAATAGAAAAAATAAAGGTAAAAATGAATGTGAAAATGAAATGCAGTTGATATGATAGAAAAGTATATATGTGATCATCATCATATCATTTTCCCACAATGGAGAATAGTACGCATTTTCTTTGTTCAATTAGAGCTTTTTTGGAGGAAGCAAGCTCACTAGCAGCAGCATAATAATTCTCGTTGAGTCCTATCAAAAGTTGTTACTCGCTGCGATGAGAAATCAAAGCAAAAAAACCGAGAGAGAATATTTTTTTATTCCGACTGCTTTCACCTGCTCACTTTCCCATCGTTTATGAGTTTAACGTTTTCCCCGTCACGAGGTAGTACGAATAAAAAAGAAAGAGAGAAAGAGAGAAAACGTGTGGAGCTGCCAAACTACATTTCCGAATCCGAACATTTGTGAAGGTGAATGGTGTGCGAAGAAGGGAAAAAATCGGACTTGAACATGAGCTCCGGTATCCGGAGCTCCCTCATGTTTTTCTAACATTATCAATACATTTTTTTCTATATAAAAGTTTACATTCAACATTTGATTCACGCAAGAGAAAAAAAATGTGTATATAGTTTTGCAATATGTGCAACTAGTTTTTCCTCTCTCTCGCTTTCCCTTGCGTGTTCCTCAAAATAAGCTAATTATTTTTGATAAGCGAGCCAACTTCAGACTTCAGCCATGCGGCATAACGAAAAGAACGGGAACAAACAAGGAAAAATATACGACTGGACACATGTTTGGACATGGACATACGAGATACATAGATGAATTTGATTATTTTTTGCAAGAAATTAGAGTTCATAAATTTATTAAAGTATTTTGTAAGATAAGTGCTCATATTTACTCAAATTGGTACAGTGTTTTTTCGGTAGATAACAATTTTTTCCTTTGAACAAGAGTCAGCGAAGGAGGAAAATGAATGCAATTTTAACAAATTATCTTTGATTGCGATCCATAGTTTTTTAGTCGGGGTCTGGAGTATTTTTTTGAACTCAACCATGTATTTTTCGATTCAATTTTTAAACAAGATTGCCATGTTTTTCTACCAATTTTTTTTTGTATTTTAAGGCTTGTTTGTAAAACTGGTGAGAGAGGTTGAACTCATTGAATAGTAGTACGTTTCCACTTGGGAATATTTTGTGTTTTTTTTTGCTGGAAAGAAAAAAAAAGTAGCGAAAAAGGCTCCGCTGATTATTGGAGTAAAATAGGAAGAGAAAAGAGAGAGAGAGGAGCAGGAAAAAAGGTTTTTTTTCAATGTATGAACTCCGGCTTTCGTTAAGAATTTAAAAGGAACAATGAGTTTGAATGCGAGATAGAAAAGTTTTCCTATCTCCAATCTACTTTTGTTGTGTATATTTATATTTTTCTTCCTCTCGGAAGAGAGTGAATTCCCTGTACACCACACGCTCTCTTCTACTACCGCATTAATACCAAACATATTTCCACGTGCGTATAATCCTCCTCTCTTGAAAAAAATATACGACGGAAATGTAAGTAGTAGTCTCTCCCTTGTGCTTTATTCTCTACCTGAACTCTACTCAAACAAAATGAAATATACTTCGCCTCGCCATGCAAAATTCACGAATCTAGCACAAGGAGCAAGAGCAGACCAAACCAAACCAGGACCTCTACACTTTTTACAGAGTAACGGTGTGGCTTGTTGGGCTTGGAAAAAGCCAGGAGAGGATGAGAAAGCCAGGTGAAATATGGGAACGGGAAAAGGAAGGAGGAATGAATTGTTTACAAACTCTCTTCTCCTCTCCATCCAAAGAGCTAGAGTTTTGTATATACAATTTTCAGCTCGAATACAATATTATTATCATTTCTCTATCCAGAATTTTGTGCGTAGGCTGGAGAGGAGAGCAGAGGAGAAATATAGAAGCGTTTACAGCGAATGTCAATGGAAAAGGAGAAAGTGAGAGTGTCTCTCTTTCGCCACGCATTATATCATAGGGAAAACATGTATAATGTAGTGAGTGAATGAATGAAACAACGACGAGAATACGAGAAACATATATTTTCCTATGGAAAGTCTTCTTTGAGAGCCCTTCTGATATTCCATTACATTACATCGGAGTATACATACTCACAAAAACAAAACAAATATCCGGAGAAATACAATATGCTTTTATTCCCTTTCCCAAAATTTCTAGTAAACTTGGACGAAAACTATATTCAATACTTATGCTATCGCGATGCTACATGTCTTCAGTGGCACATATATGACTTGGGAACACACACAGACAAGGAAGTTATTAATAAGTTAAAGGTACACGATGAAGAAGGGAGAAGGATAGACTCTCTCAGAATTAAAATAGTCACAACAGAAGCGCGCGTGCTAGAAAAGCTGCTAGCTTTTCGTGATGACAGCTAAAAGACAATATACCTTGTTTCACATAGTTTCTACCTCTATTTTACTGTCCAAGTTGTCTCGAGGAGAAAATATGAAAATGAAAAGTTCACGATTTATTTCAGTCGAAAAAGGGGGCAGAGGGAAGGGAAGAGGTATAAAATAAGTTTGGAAATTCGATGTCAAATGTTTTTGTGTACACTTTTACTTTTCCCGTGACAAGAAAATAATTATGAAATGTTGGCATTTCAAACTTTTTAATATGCATCGAACAGAAAAGGAAGGAGTGAAGAAATCATTATTTTTAAATAAAAGTTTCTTTCGTTGACCCATACGATTCTCGTAAATTCAACAACTTGAACACTTCATTTGAGAAAAAGAAGAATAAAACACTGTTGATTTCCCTCAAGTTTTTTCTGGTTTCGTTTTTCAGAAGAATATAAAAGTTCATTTTATCTGACGATTGTGAGTGAGTAAACTTTGTGATATGACTTTCTTCGGAATAGAATGGAATGCATAATATGCATAGTCGCATGATGCCTCTCTCCCCATCCAAAAATACATGCTTGCTTGGTGTCATTGGACAATATATTTATATCATTTTACCTATCTGTCCCAACTTCTTAACTACATTTTTCCCCATCGAAATGGGGAAGAATATTGAAACAATTTCATGTACATAAATTGCATGGGCATATGCCAACAACAAAGAATGAAAAGCAAATTGAAGGGAAAGAGGAAAGTTGAGTTGGCATTGGCAGTATCATCATCATCATCAACAACACATACCATCATTGTCATCACGCATGCATTCGCGACTCCGACAGAAAGAATAAAAAATACATTTTCTCTCTTTCTCTCTCATCGCATTTTTGTCTACAAAAATACACACACGCTTGTGCGCCATCTCAACTGTCAGCTTTTATCAGTTATCATCACACCGATATTTTAATGCAGCCGAGGGAGTGGAAAAAATGAGGGGAATTTTATGCATATTATGGATACGATATGACTGCAATTTTCGGATATTGCACCAAATCGACCTTAACGGGAAAAAGGAGCTTCTTAAGGATATAGATTCCTTTTATAAAATAATAATAATAATACTCACACATATATGTGCTCCAGTGCTCTGCTCGGCAAGAAACATGAGACACGACAAGGAGAGAGAAAAAAATTGCATTGTGTGTGGAATATATATATTCCCAAAAGAGAGTTTGAATAAAAGTTATTTCCCAGCAGTCGACTCTCACTCTCTTCCAGTATAATCCACTAGTCACAATTTTCACAAAGCGACAATGACAACATAAGAATAAGAGAGAAAAGTGTTCTCTCTCTGTCTCACTTTCTTTTCGGCGGTGTACCGTGTGACTTGAAACATCAGCCCAGAGAGAGAGAAATATATAGAAAAAATAGTACTCTTGCTCCTTTCTGCAAGACCAAAGGACATAATCTCCTCGTTTTCGTATGCAATGTTGAATGTGTGAATGTGAATATATTCATAATGTGTGTGTGTGCATATGTGTGTCTCTCTTTCTCTCTTCATCGTGTGCATGCATTATGATTATGGATAGAAGATAGAAGTTGGAAGCCGAAGCGAAGGAGCAGATGAGAGAGTCACACTCGGAGAGAGAAAATGTAATAATATCATCGCGTGCGATTTCCCACGCCTTTCCTCTTCTCTTCTACGATTCAGAAAAAAAGTACATGAACATTTTTTGTGAAGAAGATTTTGTTGTGCATTTTGAAAGTGTGCATGAGCTCACATATAGATTCTAGACAATTTTCCTCATGAATGTGAACACGGTGAACAGAACTCAGAATGAAAAGAGAAAAAAGTTCAAGTCTTCTCAGGAAAATATAAAAGGTTTCCCCTGTGCCTATATATGCCTAGTAGTCTGGTCTCTGGTACAAGTTGCTTCTTACAAGAAACAAGAGTTCCCATTCAAAGGCAACTCGATTCTTTTTCTCAGCTTTCTTCCCAGTTGGAGGCATAGAAGGGGAGAAGTATAAAAAAGAGTATTCTCATGCATACAAGGGAATCAGCACACCTGACTTTTCTTTTCTTTTTTAAAGAAAAAAATAAGTTGAATCTTAGTTTGGCAGCGTGTGGTAGTGGTAAAAAGACATAAAGAAAAGAAGGGGAAAGAAGTGTGTATCGGCCAGTTGCAACATGAGAGAATGAAAAAGAAGAAAGGAAAGAAAAAATGCATGCACACACCTTGATTGTGTTTGTCTGCCTCCTGCGTGCATATAGCCCGTTATGGATGATATGCAGAGAAAATGTTTTTTTATTTGTTCCCAGGAAATAAGTCGAGGAAGGAGTGAAACGTACGTATGCATATTATTATGGGGACGAAGTGTATTGCAAGTTGCAACTTGTAAGCTTTTCCCAATAGAGTTTATACTCGCCTGGCCCTTTTTCCCTGGAATTTTTGGGACTGTGAAAATTATTGTCTCTTTTAGAGCGGAAATAAGTTTTTGAGGGGGACGGGGAAAAGTTATGTGAACAGCAATAAGTTTCCTTTCTTCCTCTCTTCCTACTTAATAATTTATATTCATCGTGATTTTTATGACGAGGATAAAATATTACGATGTTCCTAGCAATGGCATTGAATCATGCATGAATATACAAAGGTGAATATATCGTGTAATTTAACTTCGGTACAAAAGTGATATATTTTTATGGAAAGATTTGAAGATGGGGAGTGGGAGAGAAAAATATTGTTCGATGATGGTGTGTCAGTAAAATTACCTTCTCAATAAGCATGTATAAATAGCAGCATGATTCAAGAAGGTGATGTATGGGAACGGAGAAGAAACTGTGATGAGGAAATACAAAAATATTAGCTAATTGAACATTGAGAAAAATTATGAGGCTTCTATCAAACTAAACTGGTCAATTTTCTATGAAAATGTACTGTGTCTTTTGGCGTTCACTAATGAGTGGCAGTGACAATAAAAGGGGGATAGACCTTTCCCCCCTATTCCCCCCTATTCTGATGGAGACATTGTAAAAGCACTGCTTAAAAAAGTAAACTCCGATTTCATTAAATTGACAAAGTTGAGCGTTGTCCTGTAAAATAATTTTGTCTATCTAAACTAATTTTCCACATAGGTTTTATGTAGACCATGTTATGGAATTCTTATGTGGAGCTAGAACAAATACCAATTTATGCTAAAGAAATGTTTGAAATTTTCCCCAATGTTCATATGAACAAAAATAGCTATTAGTGTTGTTAGAGGTTCTTGTCAGATTTTACATAATCGTTTGTACAAACCTACTACATGATAATTTTCGTGTTACATTTCTGAGTAACGTTTTTTATCAAAATCATCTTGTGAAAATGTACTGTCTTTTGGCATCCACTAATGAGTGGCAGTGACAAGAAAATGTCTATCCCCCTTTGCTAAATAAAACTGGCATAGTTTGCTTTGCTACGAAAACACTTTCACTTGTGTTTCACCTTGTGTGTCCTTGTAATCACCTCCTTCAAATGTCCAATTGAGTAATTGTTGAATATAATAGGATATTATATATGCTTATTGCAACTGCCAGTTTATTAAGAACTTATTCGGGTTCCTTGAATCCAGTTCTTTCATAATTGGCTATGGATTTTATATAATGTGGCATTGTCGGATTCCTTAAGAAATCCTAACCAAGAAAGGAAAAAGCAACAAAGAAAATTGTTTTTGATCTATTCTGAGAAAGGAGTTACATTATATGAGCCCATAACAGTAACAACATTATAGCTACTTCGCATTTAGCCAATTAATATCGCCGACACCATTCAATTCATTGTAAACGTAAACCTCCTTTTCCCTTGATGCACAGGTGGAAGTGGTAGCAGCTTTGTCGCGTTTCACTTGTTTCTCCAATCCAATCCACAACAAATCAAAATTAATTGGTCTCTCTTTGATTCTTCTTTCCTTCTTCTCAGACCAGACCAGACCACAAAAATCAACTGAATTGATACTGAAACACACACACGCGAGCACACACAAAGCAAAATATTGCCACCAAGAAGTTCCCTTGGCTCTCCTCTCCACGCTTGATTACCTTTTTCCTCTACATTTGAGCTTGTGAAAGAACATTATGGTAGCTTTCACTAAATGCACGATAGGAAGAAAGGGTATCTACATCCCTACACACAGACTTTTATCACATTTTACGTTCACTCGAAGAAACAAAACGGAGAAAGGAAAGTGCATAAACCACGAGAGTCACTTGAAAAGCCTTTCCATTTATTTTCCACTTCTCACTCTCTCCCTAAAACTTTGCCTCATTTCTTTGTTTTGATTTCGCTTGCACAAATATATTTGTGTCTACACTGTTGAGATGATGAGGAGGAGAGAGAGTATATGTCTTCTTGTTTTTCCAGAAAAAGCCTTTGAGAAAAATCAACAACGTTTCCGTTTGTTGTACTTTCACAACTGGAGTCTCTCCAGTCTCCAGCTCGACATATTTTTGAAATGGGTTCACTTTGTGTGTTTCGCTCGTGATGAAACGATTACACAATTACATTACCTTCAGCAGAGGAGTTTCCACTTTAAATTGCGTTATTCGAGAGAGAGAGAGAGAGAGAGAGAGAGAGCATGTTTGTTTTTCCTCTATGCACTTTCCTCTCTCTGCACCTTTGTGTGGAAAATCACTGACACAAAAAATATGTTCAGACGTGGTGACTCAATGCTCGTATATAATACCTTTATTCGCAACGAAGTCTCTGTTATTTTGTACATAAATTCGAAAGTAACTCAACGTAAATTTCAACGATATGACGATGATAAAATTGTGAACTCGGAACTCAGAAGAAAATACAATTTTCAAGATCATTACTCAATTTTGCATTCTTTGTTTGTCTTGTCGAATGGGATTTTAGAGATTTTAGGGGAAAACTGTAGAATGCAAATTATGATGCACGAAAGTTTTGTGGAGGAAAACGTGATCAAATCGTAGATTTAAGCATTAGAATTGCTTTCTGCAGAAGAAGAAAGTTTTGTTTTCTGGGACTGGTCAATAATGGGCAAATGGGATGTCTCTCTCTCTCTACTGTGTATATGTTTGTTTTCCATGAGAATCCTTTTCGAGGACAAATAGCAGCGATATGAGAATCCCACAGAAAAGTGGAAGAGATCAAAAGGAAATGGAGTGGAAAGAGAGACAAAGAAAGTTTTTTTCTTCATCGCAAGAGAGAAACGAAATCAAGTCAACTGACACGATGATCAAGTGAAAGTGGTGTGGTTGTGGGAGTTGGGCCATGGGACAAAAAAAAGAATAAGGGAAAAAGTCAAAAGTGGGACAGAATGAAGAATGAACGCGTGTGAAACCTGTAACTCGTAGATTGCCTTAAAGATTTTTTTACACGTGTACCCTGTCCTGAATAATAAACTCAATAGGGAAAAGGGTTCAACTTGAAGTTGATTGAAGAGGGGAAGGCATATCCATCACTGAAGTTGTACGCGTGTGTGTGTGTACATTTCACATAATATTTATTCCGGAAAGATTTTGCCCAAAAAAAAATTTCTGTTGACTGTTGAGCCAATTGAAATGAAGTGATTTTTGAGCGAATTAGGAAATCCGCTTTAGAGAAGCTATTTATTGTTACATGAATTTACCTACGCTTTGCTAATATCATCTGATACGGCTTTATTGCATTTGTGACAACATGAAACGGCAATTACTCTCCGCAAAATTGGGAATGTGGGTTAGTAAATAAAATCCCAATTTGTCCATGCCTCCGCACTTTTCCATTCAACGAAATAAATTAGAGGCAGAATAGGATTGTGAACATAAAGGAGACAGATGAGATGATGAGGATGGTTTCATGTCATTCCCAATTTTCTCGCCTCATCCCATTTCTTAGATTTAATTTGACGTTTTCTCCCGAGCTGGGATATATTGTTGCTGGCGGTATTTTTTTTACACTCACTTCCGCTCCGGATGGAAATGGAAGGTAAGTCTGAAAATCTGTCTTCTTTTTTGGGTGGTGATGGATGAGCTCACCCATTCCATTACATTTACTCGCGAAAAGCAGCAACTTTTGCGTGGGTGGAATCTGTGTGGGATAAATAAAGTGAAGAAAAAAAACGGGAAGCGGACTGACGTATCATCTAAAAAATGCTATTGTATGTAGGCTGTCTACCAGTATCTACTTCACCGTCCCTTATTTACTCAGGTTTCCACACAGAGTTCCAGTTCGTTTCTTCCAAATGAAAAGGCTCACTAGATCAGCAGTGCGTAGGTGAATTCATTATAGAGGGAAAAAGGCTTGTTTTTCTCCTATCCGTTACACACTCACTCACTCAAAAAGCACTTTCCACTTCAGAGGAAATAGCATTAGGATACGATACGATGGAAGGTTGATTTCAGCTCAAAAACCGTTTACAATTTCACAAGAGGCGAGCCAAAAGTGGGTATTAAACGTATAGGCGATGGCGAAGAGTGGATTTCCTTTCGATACTCTTGAATATAATTTTACAACTTTTGACAAGTGAAAGTAGACACATATTTTTTACGTTTCATTTAATTGAATTGAATTACTCGAACATGTCAAATTTCTCCAATTTACTCGATTCTGATGTGAATTATAATCCTTTAGCGGGAAAACTGATCGATCGTCAGTTTTTTTGCAATATAAAACGTCCTTGTATACTCCTCTCACATGTCAGATATGACGTGACACACTTTGACGTATTTCGAACAACTACCATCATCATCCATGCCCACATGCGTTTCATAATAATAACATTTATTAAAACCTGCCAATCCTAACGGAACATTTTTCCTAAATAAATATTATCCACGTTCTACACACCTCCGTGCAGATAACATATATTTTACCTTGTCTCACAATCAGCAAAAAGTTATTAACTCTTTTCCAGGATGAGAGATGGCCAACAAAAAAGAAAGAAGTTTTTTTTTGATAAATGATAAGGCACAGTTCACCCCTGTCATTCTCCTAAACCTTCACTTCATATTTTGTCAAACTCAACTTTGTACAGATCAATTTTGTTTTGTGCCATATATTTCGAACGGAGCAGTGCGTGTGTGGCATAGTGGTAGTATGCTTACTCAGCATAATAATAATTTTCCCTTGTCTGCTTCGTTCGACAAGCTTGTCCAGTGCGTAGCAATATATTTTTTGCATTTCTCCAAAAGAAAACAAACATGTTTGATGCGCTACTTTTACGATTATAAGCTGCACTCTGCATTCCTCTATACAAACTCCTCTATTATTCATCAACTCTCCTTTTCCACAGATATGCTATTAGCTTTTTCCACTTTTTCTTTCTTGAGTATACGCTTCGTTCATGGACTCCCCTTTTTTATGAACACAATACTCCTTTTTTACTACTCGTTTCAAGTGTTTGTGTGTGTGTGTACGTCCCGAGTCTCGGGTAATAAAGTTTGTCATCACACACGATCCACTCTCCTTATTCTTCCTCAATGCCTTTGTAGTTTACACGATGTGCCTTATGCATCATATGAGCAAACAGCGGAAAAAAACTTTTTCTTCTTTTCTCCAGCAAGAATTTTCTGTTTCTTTTGTGCGTTCAATATGATTCAATGCCAAGCTTGATCCTGAGCTGAGAAATGTATGTAAGCAAAGTGTAAAAAAGAAGCAAAAGAATAATAGTAAAAAATACAATGGACGATTAGTTCTTATAGAATAAGAATATTATACGAGTGAGTGAAAGTGTATGTGGAACCAACTCAACGAGTTCTTTATATTCGCTCAAACTCATTATTATAGGGGAGTCCTTTAATAAAGTGGTAACTTGAATTAAAGAGGATGGCCGAGACTCGAGACTCACAAGGAAAAATTGATTACTATCGATTTCCTCATTTTCTCCGCGTTTCTGCATTTCATCCTTTTGCTGCTCGCAAGTTCTAATGCATTATCTCCCTTCCACTACATTATGGATGGATGTGTATGCTTCCTCCAATCCTAGTCGGGGAAAAAGAGATAAGAGCTCTGTAATATGATATGGGACATGATAAAGTATATATTAAAAGTGGATAGATTAATGGACAATCATTTTGTGTGACAGTTGTAACAGGCTATATAGCTTATAGTGCTACACTAGGCTAGACTTGACGGTCAATGGTCAATACCAATTCTGGAAAAGGGTATTGACAGGGAGAGTATGTTGAGCTTTTCTTTCTCCAAGTTGAAGTTGAAGTTGACGTCTCACTGAAAATTGGAAAAATGTTTGTTGGAAACCTGGGAGTTCTGTATACTTTTTTGTATAATTTCAGCTCAATTCCATTTTCGCAATTTTTTCAATTATTTTTTTTGTCTGGTCAAGAGTACCATATGATATGATAGGGTATCGTATCGATCTTCCAGTTAATATCTTTTGGCTGGAGAAAAACAGATATTATTATTATGTTTTGTTATTTTTGAGAAGGAAAAGTAGAGGAATTTTTTTGTCAAGATAAAAATCAGGAGACGTTTTTTTATTTCGTCTCTCTCTTTCTCTCTCCGTGAAAATGTTTTCCTTTTCCTGGACAAATTTACTCTGCTAATTTTCAATATAAGTTTTTACTGCTTTTTTATCCTACAAGAGGGACTGGACGAGAGTCCTGTATAGAGCTATCCACTCTGAAAAATTCTTTTGGGTGGTGTGGTAGACTGGTTGTAGAACGTTTTCCTTTTTGCTTTCTGAAAGCTATCACTTTTTTTCATCTGGGATGATGATTCCGATTCAGGTCACGATCCAAATATAATATGAGCCGCAAATGGAGCCCAAGTTTTCCCATATAAATATTTCTTTCCGCAGAGAAGAAGCTCAAGCTGAGTACGGAGAAAGAAGAGAGAAGGCCATGATGCCAGGCAGGAAAAAAATGACTCTTCCTTTAAGTTTTTCCCCTTCTTCTCTACTCAATTTTTAACCTCACGAGTAATAAAAAAGGGGAATAATCCCATATCCAGACAGAAAAAACCTAAACCAACCAACCAAACCACCAGAAGAAAAAAGTAAATCCGTTGGTGTTGGTTGAAGAAAACGAACACACACACACAAAAAAAGCTAAACTTGTGTAAGTATGTCTATGCTCAATTCCCTCTCTTAAGCCTACTTTTCTCCACCTTCCTCTCTTCTTTTGATTTTTTGTTAGCTTTTCCAGTTCCCAGTTCCAGGGAAAAAGAGAACACGTTCTTTAGTGGAGATCAGAGAGACGAGTAGGAAAATTGCGTAAAAAAATTTGTTCAAAGTAAAAATGGTATGGTGCAAATTTTACGCATTTTGTACATCGCTTATGTAACTTAGTAAGAAGAAAAACTTTTTTTTTATTACTTCAACCTTGTTTTACAATCATATCACGACTCGTCTAGTCAGTGTACTTACTTTACTTTTGCAGAAAGAGAGAGAGAGAGAGCAGAAAAAAAGTAAGCAATTCCAGATTAAATGTAGTGTGTCCTCTGGCATGCATATACATACCTACAGTCCAAGTCCAAAGTCCACGTTCCCACTTTGACTCAAGATCAGTTTTCAGACTTTCAGTTTAAATGGACGCGAGTTAGGAAAAGTTGTTGGGGAAAACCTTTAAATCGACACACGTAACTATCCTCAAGTTTAGACGACGAAGAAAGCACAATAATGTATATTCATATACAGTATAATATTGCCGTACTGACACTTTTAATGCAACAACTTGAACTATTCCAGAAGAAAACATGGGAAGAGATCACATACACCCACAGTATCTATACACATGTACTCTATTACACACTAATCCAGTAACCCAGTAAGAAGGAGCGAGAAAAGATGCATACAGGGACTATAGATCTAGCTCAAAGAAGAAAAAGGAATATGAGGTTTGAAAAGAATAAAAAAGGGAAAGTAAGAAGAAAAGAAGGAATTCTCCAGAGGAAGGGGGTACCAACTCGTATCATCCACAGATCAAGATCAACCCCTTCCTATCCTCATATACTCTTCACTTTGTTCCTTCTACGAACATACCCATACCCAAGAAGAAAGAAAGTAAGACAAAAATGTAGCAAGGGCATCATGACTTGCACATTTCTCAGAGAAAGAAAATATATGTGTGCAATCATCATCATTATCATCATCTTCATTGTGCCTTTCCCCATCTCTAAGCTATCATATCATAAGGTAGAGAGAGAGAATAAAGTACACATCTGTACGTAGTTACCACACACAATTCATATAAAAAAGTCCCAGTCCACTTCATTTCTCTTTTTCTAGCTTTCCTCCTGGAGAAAGGAACTTTCTCCAGTTTCTCCTTTTGAACTTGTTTTTTTGGAACTGAAGAGCCGCTCTGCTCCTTCCACTGAGACTGTTATAAAGGATATATAATATGAAATGTTATCCCACACGTTCCTCATCCTTCCTCAGAAAAAAAATTTCTCCTAACACGCCCGCCACCACCACCACTGTGAGATGATCATGCTCACCAATCTTCCCCGAAAATGCGGTGAGGAAGGTTTTTTCTTTTTTCTTCAATTGTGTTCTGTGTCGCCTCGGCCTGCCGAGGAAGACTAGACGCGAGAGAGTGGTTGATTGTGGGAAAAGAGAAAGAAAACTGAGAAACGCACTGTGAGACCTGAGACGAAGAAAAGATATGAAGAAACATCAACTTACATTCTTTTCTACATACATTCTTCTTCTCTGGTGTTTCCCCTATTTTTTTTGCTACTCCCTTGTCGTCACTGTCATCCTCTTGTTTTTATGAGGCTTTATAAAAAACCCTTAAAGGATATACACTCCCACTGGAATTTTAACTAGAAAAACTCGTATATTCATTGAGACAAGAAAAGAGAGAGAAAGTATATATTTATACGCACAGAAGAAATACTCATCCTCTTCCTGAACTTCTTCTCTGTCTCTCTTCATGTGTGACTCCGGACTCCGGAGTTTGAGAATGAAATGGAATAAAAAATATAAAAATATGCGAACGCAGTCTGTTTCCTCCTTTCCCACATATTTTCCATGTTTCAGAGAGAGAGAGAGAGAGAGAGAGAGAGAGAGAGAGAATATACGACGATAAGAAATGTAGGCTACTGGGATATGAGAGTGTAGATTGTAGATATGAGCACATATGTGAAAATATTATGAAACATTATTATTGCGACGAGGGTTGAGCTTGAGCTGAGCTCTGTAGAGTTCAGGGAAAAAGTCATAATTTGTATGCATCTGTGGATTTTGTATAAATAAAGAGAGCAAGACGAAGCCGCAGCTTGTCTCATTCTCCTATTTTTTTCAGAAAAATGGGGATATAGGCGAAATGTAAAAAAATATAGTAAAGGACTTTCTCAGACGAGTATTTTTTCTCTCTTGAAAGTTGCTTACTTTTTGGTTTGGGGTCGTTGTCGTTGTCGCTTTATATCCAGTGTGTGTATGTGTGCCACTTGAGCTCCCATATATATTCATAATTTTTTGTAGAAAGAAGGAATAGACACATGTGTATAATATTCGCATTTACAGAGGATTTTTTTCTTCTTCAAGAAAAAAATACTTTACAGGCTTTACCCTTTTTTTCTCCTCCTTTCTGGATGAAGAGTGGCGGTGGCGGAGAAAATGGGAAGGAAAATTGCACTATTTCCAGTTCGGAGTTCACCAAAGACTCCGACTCACAGAAAAAGGTAAGACTCGCCAGACTGGGAAAAGGTAGAGCTGGAATTTACTATTATGATATTATTATTATCATACTCCCATCGTTTCCAGTCACACCACCACACCAAAAGGTAGAAAGAATATAAAGAGCAACCCGTCACCATCACTTTTGTATGTCTTAGTATTCCTCCAGTTTTTCAAGATGAAATGGAAAGGCTTCAAGTGGAAAAGAGGAGAGAGACAGAGAGAAAGTGTGAGCATGCATACAATTTTCTTGGAAAATTCTTATCCTTTTCAGGATTATGAATATTTTGTATACTGAAAGGGTATGGTTATAGGTAGTCAGTAGTCAGGTAGGTACTTTTGGATGCACTTGGTCCTTCTTCATGGCACGACGACCTTTAAGTGCACCAAAGTACATATATATTCCCAGACACATGCCAGAAAGAGGCACACTTTCTAAAAGCTCAAGGATACAACAATCCCATAATTTTTTTTTCCTGAGCTGCAAAAAGCTTGTACACCAAAATAAGGTGTTGGGTGAAATAAAGCCAATGATTTTAAAGTAATTTTTTCCAGACGTGAATTTTCTTGCAAAAAAAAACATTCCCTTTACAAAAATCACTATAAGCTTTAGCTTGACGAACCGGAGAGTATATCGGATTACAAAAGAGAATATGAATAAGACGACGTGTGTGGTTTGGAATGTGTACATTACACCTTCCCCCTTCTCCACATTGGAGAAATATGTGAAAGTTTTTTTTTCTACAGAAAATGTGGGGCGATAGAAAAAAGAGCTTTCCACTTGGGCTCCTCGTGTGTGGTGAGGTTCAGAGGCGAAATGAAAAAGGAGGTAGAAACGTGAGCAACTATAATTTCCGGTAGATATTCATTTGCATCAAGCTTCCTGTCTCGGCGAAAAAAAGGAATGCCGTCGCGTCGTCGTCATTCATGCTAAACGTGTGGAGCACTTGTCACTATCAGCGGGACCCACACGACAGGCCAAGAGTGGAAGAAAGGAACCGCAAAAAAAACTGCGAGCGAGCACACACACACCAATCCACTTGACACGATAAGCTCAGTTGGATATTGTGTTAACATTATTACCGTCAAGAGTTCATATCCGGCGAAATATGATCGGGGAAATGGTGTCTTTGACCTACTGCCCTTACTTCGAAAGCGAAGACGAAGAAGAAGAAAAAAATCATTTTTATTTCTGTTCTACTCTGCATTCATTCCTCCTCTCCCTCCCCTACGAAAAAATCTAATTGAATAAAAAGGCTGGGAGAAAGTGAAGAAAGGAAAAAAGTAATTCAATAAAGCTGGCTGGAAAAGTGAAATGAAGAATCCCGTTAGTGTTGTCGTATGCATACAGCAGATATATTCTGGAACTGTTACAATCCTATAAAAACCATATGCGCACTGCTACTGTGTTACTCTGCATCTCTCTCGCAATAATCTTCTTCCTGATTTGTGCATAATCCCCGTTTTCCTCTCGTGAACGAGATGTGAGGAAAGAGAGGAAAATTGCCTGCTGCTTCTCTCAAACTATATACTAACTTCATCTTTTTGTTTAGCACAAGTTTTTGTTTTTCAAGAGTCTTCCAACGCAGTCGGCCAACTCTCATTTGTACTCCAAATACAAAAAAGTTCTTTTCATCCACTAATGACGACAGGAGTTCTTTTTTATACTTCATCGAGACAATGATTACGAAACTATACCCCGACATGATGGACTATATGATCATATAAATATTCTACTTTTTCTACTCTAAAAATGAGAAGACGATGAAGACGGGTTGCATAATGATCATCATGAGGATATATATGGAATGACAAAGGAGGAGAACGGTGATGTGGTGACATTACGAACATGAGCAGCTTCAAAGGAAGAAAGAGGAAAAATGACTTTTATCGTTTTCATTCTCGCATTCAATTCCACTACCTATCCTCAGGTACATACCTATACCTACAGAGTCGACTAGACTTTTTCTTTGCAATGAAAATCGTCATAGTCCTCATCTTTTTTACAATTTTTTCTCTCTCTCGAAAAAGAAAATCCTTTTGTGTTTGGCATATGTGCTGGGGTTGGGACTGGGACTCTGCAAGTGTGTGTGTCCCTTTTGCATTTTGCATTACTGAAAATGAACAAAAAAGCGAAGCTTCGGAGCTGGAGCTGAGTAGTGAGTGAGTGAGTTCGTTTGTGTTTAAAAGGACTCTGGAGACTATGAAGAGTATGGGATATGGGATATAATGGAATGTATGAGTACGAATCATACATATATATTTTTAGGTTTTTATATTCACTTTTTCAGACTGATTGCACCATTTTTTTTCTTTTACCACTTTTTAGAGAGAAAAGACTCCTTTTCTACTTCTCTCTCCAGATCTCAATCAAACCGAACCGAGCAGACATATGGCAGGAAAAGAATGTTGAAATTCGAGTAGTTTTAAGCGTAGTTCATACACAGGCTGGATGGATATTCATGAGAACTCAATGTACAAAAAAATTCAACCCAAAAAATCTTTGAACAGAAGAAGTTAATAGCTCTCGTTTTTCTAAATCGAGGCTCGAGTTGTTTGATTTTTGTACAACAGCCAAAGCCAAAAGCCACATTTCCAAGCTTTTCAAAGCACCACACTTCCTCCTTCACAATACATTCCAGATCGAGCCTCTATGAACCTTGATGTATTTAGTACTCTAAAATTATGTAATCAATCAGAAGACATGAATGCCTCAGAGGCATATATAAAGGCACATATAAAACTAAAAAACCTTTCCAAGAAAAAAACATACTTCAGACTTCTTTAGTGAAAAGCATTAGAGCTCCTCTCGACTATGGAGGAAATAACCGTTGAAAAGTCGGTGAAAAAATGTTCTCTCAAAATAAAATTGCCGTTGTACTATACTCTCCGTTTTCATCGGTAATATGCAAATCACTCGGCATATTTTTCTTTCACAAACACGATCCAAATTGTTTTCAATGAAACATGGTCTCAAGTCAAGTCAACTTTTTTATGAAACAACGAAATTGAATGAAATGTAAACACCGTTGAAGAGAAGAGGAAAAAGCATATTGTGGATTGTGGCATGTGCTCACCACACACACGTGTTCAGTTGTTCCACATGTGCTCTGCTCATGTACTCCGTATGTCACAATAAGTTAGTTTTTTATGTAAATTGGAGTCAAATTTCACATTCAACATTATGGCGATCCGATGACCTTTTTTTTCTCTGAGCGAGCGTATTTTCTAGAGCAAAAAAGATAAAAACTCGGATCAGCCTTTTTCTTGTTGTGGAGAAAACATATACACGTTTCAAACGCTGACAGGTTTCAAGTTTCTCCGAAACACGCATACCAAACTCACATGTTTTGTTCCTTTTGCTTTTAAATACTACTCCGAAGCTCAAAAAGCTTTTGTTTTACTACTTCAGTTTAACTATTTAACCATTAACCATACACGTGAAAGTTTTTTTTTGTACCCCATTAAACTGGAAATGAATGAGGTATGTATTGTTTTGCCATTCTAGGCGAAAGAGAGAGAAAAGTTAAACTTTCTCCCATTACTCATTCGGGGGGAAGGTTAGAGTTACGCGAGGACTATAGTGTTGTTTTCTGTATAACTCCGTCAATTACATGGGAATTTAATGATGTTGTTATTTTTAAATGGCTGGAAGAAATGTGTTTCCAAACACTCCACACTGTAACACACTTTTCTCTCTGTGTGTGTACTGTACTTGTCGGAAAGAAAAAGAGAAAACAGCTACTGACATGTCACCATTTTTCACTGTTATTTCTTCTCGAGCAAAAAAAGAGAAAACACTACAGCATTCCATTCCAGTTTTCCAAGTCCAGTCCAAAACTGGACAACACATTCCTCGTATGTTCCCATACACATCTTCTTTCTGTCATGTTTGACGATGTTCAAACTACTGATAAACATATTGCACAACAAAAAACGAGACCTAAACTGCCTACTACGTCGGTGCTTATGCAATATTTAAGTTTGTATTATCGTTTCATATATGTTCATCAGTTTTTACAAGAGAAACATATTTTTTCCTTGTTTTCTCCGTTGTCGCACCCCGCGACATGTGTAACGACCAGCAGAGCGCGGAGACCGGAGAGAGACTATTTACGCGAAAGAAGAAAAGGGAAAACGAAACCACCAAGGACCATGCCATTCAGTCGTTACTATTCGTTTACTGCGAAAAATGTTCATAAATACGCATTCTTTAGAAAGAAGGAAACCACCATCATTTCGCCATTTAATGCCTCTTACATTTTTATGGCCACTTGTTTGCCGCTGATTTACAACTGCTCAAAAAAATATGTCCACACACAGAGTGGAGGACGCGCGCGGTAGGGAATTTATTGCGCATATGAGGGTGTGTGTGGGTCGAGTGCATAACTCACACTTGCCGTAAATTTCCTTCTTCTCGAGTAAATTTCTGGAGGAAATTATATAATAAAGTTTAGCTTATTCTCGGGAAAATGGTTTTGCCATATTTATTATTTAAATGTGGTGATGAAGGAGAAGGACTTTCTCCTCTTGTCTTTTTGCTTCCTTTCTTGATGAGGATGATGAGTTACGTACAAGAGGACTGATATAAATATATGCTAATTAAGTATCAATAATTACATCCACGTATGACTGGCACGATCTGTTTAGTCTCGCTCAAGATCATTTTCCTGGAAGCGAGGAGTACTTTAATGTGCCACCCACGTAATGCGAAATATACGCTCAAGATCACATCATTAGCTTTTAGGTTGATATGCGAGAAGGAGCTTATTTAGCCCAATTACTTCTCTGAATACTTTTCTCCTCCTTCACTCAAAACTCCTTTTAATTACTGTGCGTTAATGAAACTGTGAGTGAACTCACATTTTCTAGAGCTGCTCATCGTCATCATCAACAAGCTAAACCCCGTCCTCATCCTCTCCTGAAACAGGGAGAGAGATAACAAGTTCCTCTTTCCAATGAAGAGCGAACAGCATTAAATTTCAAACTCAAAAAATTTATCTGCGAAAAAAGGTCGAAAGGAAAGAATGGAATCCTGCTCCTCTGTAATTAGCCCCAACTCGAAACTAAAATTAGAAAGAGAAGTTTTTTCTCTCTCTCTAGAATTACGGTTCGTTAGTGACGTGCTACAGAGTAAAATAAGACTGAAATAAGAGAACAATTTGAACCTAAACAAATTTTTTTCAGGACAGGAAAAAAGTGTATAATTTCAAGGAACTTTTTGCATACAACAAAAACAAAAGAACATCTATTTTTTGCCATGAAATTCCTTTAGAAAGACTACATTTCATGTATAGTCCACCTGTTCTTGTTTTCGCGTGTAGCTTTCCATGTTTGGAATTGGAACTAAATTGCTTTCTGTTATTCAAATGTTGAAATCAATAGCAATCAGATAACATGAATTATTCCATTGTTTTTCACCAGTGATATGCAACTCTTTCCCTACCACACATTGCCGCCTTGTGTCATCGTCAAATTTTCATTAACGTCTGATCATTAGGCACTTGTACGAACACACACTTGTGTGAATTAGCTATTCCTCCGTCCAACTCCAGTTCTGTCCAGTCCAAACATTTAATATATCCAACCAAAAGTGCTTTCCCAATCCAATCCAATCCACACATATCGATCTTATACAAACATGTCATTGATTACCAGACAAAGAAGGGAATAATATGGGACATGACATGAGTTTTCGATATTCTCAAAGTTTTCTCTAGTCGCCATTTAATATGCATATGCGCACCTGTGTCTAACACAAACATATATGCTTTTATGATTATAACAGTCAGGTACTAAATGTGATTAAAACAACGTCATCTAATCTAAACGTGTGACAAAATACATGAATTGATATGAAAATTGTATCAAACATCCACTGTCTATTTATGAACACGTGGAAAGGATTCCGTTGAATCTATTTTCGCCGAGGGTAAAAATACATTGATTTTCTTTTTCAAAACTGGAAGTCCAAATCAAGATTTTTCTCTAAACTTTCTCTGCTGAAACCATTGAACCTTATAAGTTATAAATAAGTCTTTCCAGTCCAGTCGGTGTCCGAGAAGGTTTAGCTCCAAATTCCAGTCCAGATTGCTTTCCCCTCATGCATACATTATGGAGACATGTCTGGATACTTATTTTACGTGCTGTTCTCTCATTGGATGTGAATAAACACTTTCACTTTCTCCCAGAAGCAGTGAAGCATACATAAGTACATACATACTTCTACCTGGGATCAGAATCAGAACCAGAGCGACTGAAAGCACTTTTTATATTGTGAAAAATATATAAAGTGAAATTGATAAATAAGTTAGTAGCGTGTAGTGCGCTTCACTTCCTGTTGGTTGGTGTGTGTGTGGCATTTTTTAGCCCTCCCAAGTTTGTCATATCTAAAACTTAAATGCACTATTGTATATCTTGAGAAGGTACAAATATATATATTTCCTTATGCATTTTGATGATATCCACCACCACCAAACCTGCATGCATATTTTGACTCTAGCTTCCAGAATTTTTACTCTTTCCCCTGGTTTTATTCTTTGCTAAACTGTACTACGGTAGTGTGGCTGTCAGCCTATATTGCGTTTTGCATTTTGCCCATAGTGAAAGTCAGCTAGGCCGCTGCTCTCGCTCTCCTCTCTGCTTGCTGCTGGACATTCATAAATAACAAGGCTGTATACATAAATAATACATGAAAAACATGAAACAGCTTGGCATGACGGTTGGATCACAGAAAGGCTTGCCCTGCTTTTTTCTCCTTCACTGAGCTCTATTTATTCTCCATTCTGCTAGAAGCTACTGGAGAAAGAGATCCGTTTCAAGAGTACACTCTCTCACTTTATTTATTCAGCCGTTGTTCGGTGTATGGTGGTGGTGGTAGTGGCTGTGTGTCTATATAGTCCTTAAATATATACTGTGTGCGAGAGCTCACACTGGAACACAAACAACCATATTTTCCATACTTATTCCAGAAGCAGGGAAATTGAAGAGAGGTGCATTCGGAAGAAGGAGTTCCACTTCCAGTGCTCAGGAATACATTAAAGAAAAGGTGAATACCGAAATAGATTTCTATTAAATATGCCCATGCACACAAGAGAGGAAAATATTGTGCTACAAAATGTGTAGGTGTAATCTGAAAACAATTTTCTAATATTCATCCCAAAAACCAATACATGACCCCCTCCGCCATAGCCAAAAACATAAGATATGCTGCACTAACTTCCCTTGATTCTGAATCAAATCGAACCCCCCCTCCCCCCCAACTCACTTTCTGATGAGCTTTTTTTCTTCCTTCCTTCCACCACCAACAACCAACGGAATGAGTCCAATTTGCCAACTCTTACATAAATAATTTGCAAGCTCAATCGAGCTGAAAACATTCTCCAGCGTCCGGATATAGATAATGACTTTCCTCCCTCTGCCCTCAAAATGAGGGAGGATATCTTTATCACATAAAAATGCACAATAATAGTCTCCTCTCGAAACTCGAAGCCCAAAAGCCAGGAAAACTTGTACATTATGCACGAATCAAAAGGGAATGAACCTGGAAAAAAACTGGAGTCAAGTCAAGACAAAAGATAATCAGACGTGTAGCAGATATCGGAGTAGGAGCAAAAAGGGCGAACTAGATTGCATCTATACATTCTACTATGTTTATAGTTTGTACTGGAACAAAAAAAAGTTCCCTGTTTTCTCCAGAATGCATGTACTAATGGAGGTTAACCCATACCAGTATCAGATCCAGGGATCTGTGTATGCCAATATGCATGTGTATGTATGGTCATAGAAAAAGTCACACTTTGGCTGTCCTCTCCGCGTACAGTCGTACACTAATAAAAGAAGCTTATACTCGAGAAGGGCTTTAGACGAAGGATAATAGTGCGATATAGCTTTAAGCTCAAGTAGATATTCATGAAATACTAATGAGCTTGTTTGCTTTCTCCAACCAAGCGTGTGACCACAAGAACCTATCTCTCTTCCACAAAATCCATCCAACCAAAACCACCACTACACGCACCACTAACAATACCACACTTCTTCGAATTGGATCGGAGATACTCCAGTTTTGCTTTTTCTGATTTTCTCCAGGAAAAAAGTACTGGAGAAAAGCATTCTCTCTAAATGTTTACGTACGTGCATAGTGCATGTATGTATGTATGTTGTTGTATGTCAATCGACTTATCTTGTTTGACAGTCGTGTCAGAGGACAAGGAATCCTACTTTTTCCTCTCGTCTTTTTGTTCAACTTTCCTCTGCTCTGGACAGCTGGAAAAAAGCAAAGCGTTCGCTAATGTGCTTAATGTCTCCGTGGACGTGGAGAGAAAAGTGACGTTAACATGTACTCCTATGCTTGCAATCTGAGGTAAAGGATCATGATCATTCTGATGAATCTCGAAGATAAGATGTAGAGAAAAGAAGAAGTAAAAATCGTCTCTTACAATTACAATCCCATGCGTGATTAATGTGATAAAAGTTCCAGTTGAGCAGGTGAAATGAAAGTATATAAATAAAAAAGAATATATGTTAAACATATATGTTTTTATCCTCAATCTTCCTCTCGTCACAAACTGTCGAACAACTAACTGTCAACTGACGAGGTTAGAATTGTTAGATGTAGATTACTGATAGAGGAAAACAACAATCATAGCGAAGCGAGTAGTTCGACGAGGAAATCGTTGTCAAGCACAAGGAAAGGGCTGGAGAGATCTTTATTTATGTACAAGTGTCTATGGACTATATGGTTCAGTTCCAGTGTTGATAATTCTAGGTTTTATTATTCCACAGTACCACATAAATACATAAAAAGGATTTGGCCATACAAATATATACTTTTTCCTGTGTTGAATATTTTGTTAGATTTGTAAATAATTCGGAACTTGAACTGTCAATAAATGTCAAGTTTCTGGCTTTGTTGACGGTTTTCATTCTGTGGCAAATAAGCGGGCGAGCGAGAGGGAGGGAGTGGAAAGTGGAAGTTTGGGAGTGGGAAATTCCACAATAATATGCTTTTTCTCTTCACTTTGACCAAACTCGAAGTGTAACAACTTATTAGCAACGCTCTGAGTACTAGGGTCGTGTTCAAGTCAGTTCCAGAGAGTTGTGACATATTTATTTATATTTTTTGTATTGGAGCTTCGGAGAATTAAGCTTATTCGAAATACTGTTACTTCGAAATAAAGATATTAATAAGAAATGATGGTGGTGGGCACACGTGTGTGACAACTTCAGCATGTCAGCGTTTTCTTCTTTTTTTGATGCAATATGCAACACACAAAAGTAAAGTAAGCCATAAAACATGTATTATTCTTGGAGGGACTTACCCAATCTTCTTTTCCGTTGATAAACCTCGTTTGTCGTCGTTTCAAGGATGGACGTACGTAATATTATTTTTTTGAAGAGTTTTATTCTATTCTTCTTCTCAGAAAAATTTTCACTTTTCCAACACAAAAGAAAACAATTAGATTTCTCCTCAAGGAGAGAGTGAGCAAGAAGGGAACACTGTGAAGATATTCCGCTTTTTTCTAGTCGATTTTTTTTCTTTCTCAATTTTTTCTGTTTTATCCTTATTGACAGATAAGGTGAGGGCTTGTGTTCTCCTCTTCCCTTCTTGGCCAAGCCACGACCAAAGTCACTCAAAAAAATACACTAGAAATTTTGCTGGGAGTGCACTTCACACGGAGGGTTGTCGTTGTCAATCCTTATTGTTCCCCTTCTTTCTTCGTAGAAGAGTATTTCTCCCTCTTCTTCCTCTTCGCCTTCACTTTTTCTGCTAGCGTGATTTTTATCTGGAAAGACAAGGGAGAGAATATAAAACACAATCAAAATCAAAATATTATTGTATTATTTTGTCTTGTCTTTCGGTTCAGACTTGAGATGAGAGCTTTGTGTGCTCGCAAGCTCAACCAAACTACCCTCGGGGAGGTTTTCCTTGCGAAAGCAAGAAGGGGAAGGAAGGAGAGAGAGGAAAATGTAAAAGAAAAACCTTGTTTACTTCTACCATCAAAATCGGTGTTTCCAATTCCTACATCATATCACATCTTGATACAAAAACCATCATTTTCTTCTTCTTCCACCTCGATCCACCTTCCTCCTACGTCTTCACTTAAAGATATAACGGGGAAGAAAATATTATGGATGCCGGAAGCATTCTTTATTTCATACATTGTATCTCACTTTAAATCTACGAGAGAGAGTGTGTGTGTATATGTCTTCTTTTTCTCAACTACAAAAATACGCATTGTGAAGAAAAATATCATCATCATCCAATCCACATGGAAGGAAAATACCCAGTGTTGAGAAAAGTCAACAAGGGATGTATGTGTACAAGGTGTATACATATTTTCTTGATACACCGAACATAACATATCGGCGAAACTTTCAACTTATTTTCTTTTTCCAGAGAAAGTTTTTTTCTCTTCTGAGAAACAAGGCTATTATTCTCGTATAACCATGTTCCGCAGTCTATTTTATTGCACAGCACGTGGAAAATGGGGGGAGAGAGAAAGAGGAGAGAGGATGATGATTCCAGGATCGGGAATCTATTTTCCCCTTCTCTTTCTCTCGTCCCCATTTGCGAAATGTGATGTGTAGATGTTTTCTCTTTTTTTCTTCTTGAGAAAATAGGATAAACAAAAGGATTACGAGTTTCCTGTGTGCAATCCTTATCTCCTGTCAATCCTTTAGAGTTTGTTTGGGGAGAGAGATGTGGTGATGATGAAGATGGGAAATGATAGTATCTTGCAAGATGATGATGATGGTCATACCCTTCACAACATTCAACATTTTTTACGAGTGTTTACACACATTTGTGTATAATTCCTTCTCTGAAAAAGAAACACAACGGAAGCAATAAAAAGCTCGTGTGTTTTTTATGAAAGGAGGAGGAAAAGTAGGAAACGTTAAAGGGCGGATGCGTAGGTTATCAAACTTATTAGCCGCCCATTGAATGCCAGGCTAAATGCTTGCCTTGTTTCACTTTGCCCATGGATGTGAGATAAAAAAACACACACAAGTTTGTATGTGTGTGTGAGAGAGATGCGTATTCAACTGTAACGGTAACGGTAACCGTGTATTACACGGTGATATCCACAAGAATATGATCCTCTTGAGAAGTTTAACTTTTCCTCTTCGCGAAACATTTTTTGAGGGAACAAAGAGAAGAATGTATATATAGAACGAAATGTGGAGAAAGCTACACACACAGTGATTTTTTGTTGTTGTTGGCTAATAAGTAGAAAGTACCCTTTTTATGAAGGTATAAAAATGGCAAACAAAGGAGAGCAGAGCTATTTTAGGAGGAGAAAAAGAAAACAAGACTTTTTTAAGGGAGAAAGAAACAAGGTAAGCTTTTTCTGTTTTTTTTTGCTTTGTTAAGCATATTCTTATCTGAGAGAAATCGGGATCATGTTCGCATTATATTAAAGTCCAGTCCAAGAATACAGATATATCTAACAGCCACAGCCACACTCTGCAGTTTTTTTCTGAGGTTGAGTGAGAGAGAGAGAAACGCGCGGGTCAGGAGAAATTGAGAATCCTACTTTCTCCAGTGGTCCAGTCTATATGTTGTATAGTAGAAGTAGTAATGGGAGTAGAATTGTTTATGTGTTCCTAAAGGACTCCTCCACCATATATTCATCTCTTGTGCGGCCCTTCCTTTCCCTTTAAAGGAAGAATATATATTTTTGTATATAGGGATAGTATAAGGAGGAGAGAGAGAGAGGAGATACCCTTTCAATCTTCATTCTTTACTCACTACTCACTCACTCGTTCCCACTACACTCGATCACGTACTTGCTTTTCCTATTTCTCTTTGCCCGCTTTCTACTAGATTGCTATTGTTATTTGGGATTCTTCTTGAATCTTCCTCTTGTTGTTCACTTTCTTCTTCTTCTTCCTTCTCTAAATACGTTTTACTCAAGAATTTCTTGTACCATGCTCACTCGTTTTTTTCCAGCGAATGTAAGCGATACTCTTTTTCCTTCTGGTGGATTGAGTGGGCTACTCCACTGAATACCCAATGATTTTTTTTTCTCCAAAGAAAAAAAAATTTCGTTCTTTCTACACGTTAAACCACAAAAGGTATGTATGTATGAAAAAGGTATCGGTGTGGTCTGGTCGGGTTTGGGTTTAGGAATGAAATTGGGTAAAACCAACCGACAGTGTTTTTTTCCTGTTGATGCCAGTATCAGACCAGTGAAGCATAGGTAAGATTTTTTGTTTTGCGTATCTATATGCAATTTCTATACTTGTGCTGGTTCCTCTTTTGTCTTCCCTTTTCAAAGGGAATTGGCTCAAATAGTGCATAAAGTGAAAGGACACAAGGCAACTTGTACGTACATGGCGAAGCTGAAGAGAGAAATGTTTAGGGGAGAAAACATCAATCCGCTTTGGTATTTTAGGAAAGCATAAGTATTATGTGTGTGTAAGCATGTACATATCACATCACTGCTCCCCACTTTTCCCCAACGAGAGAAAAAGAGAGAAATAATGGAGTAAAAGATGCTTCACCGTTGTGCTAATGGTTGTAATGGTTATCTCTCTCAGTCTCAGCAACAACAAAACAACAACACACAAAAAATGGCAGGAGTAGTGTGGCCTGGCCAATGAAATGAACCACAAAAATAGGAGGTAAAGAGGAGTGAAGGAGCCACCATGATTTCTTTTATTTTTTCCTTTCTTCCTTCCAGACAGTAAAGCTACGTTCCCAGACCCCAGACCCCAAACCTCTTCCATGTGTCCAGTGAAGATGAAGATACCTAAGCACACATAATATATGTATGTACAAACGGAGAAAGAGTAGAAGTAGACGATGACTGTTAGTTATTGTTTGTGCCACTTTCCCCTCTTCTCTCATTCCTCCTCGCATGTTGCATAAGTGGCTGGAGCTGGACTGAAGTGATGTAAAAAAGGGAGAAGACGACGAGAAAAAAGTTTGCCAGTGAACGGATACAGCGATTGAAAACATGAGTATATAGGTTGTCTATCTTATTTCTAAGGAAGAGCTCTACACATGTTACTCGAAGGTAAATATTTCCTTGTTGGACTCGGTCAGTTTTCTTTTCGCAATAAGATTCAGGAAAAAAGTATAGTACCTGAGGTACAGAGGATATAAACCTGAGGCTAATAAGTAAAGGATATAGCTGAAGGAAATTGCTGGTTTTTTCTCTCTCCTGCTTCAATAATGTGAAAAGAGCAACCTTTTTCCCCAGTCGACTTCCTTTTCTCCAGTTTCATATTATTCAAGAGGATCCTCCTTTGTTTTTTTTCTTTCTCTTCTCCTCATCCAAGTCCCCTGAGAATTGTAGCTTGTATTTATTATTTTGTAACTGATACAAAAACAGAGATTCTCTCAGCTACTCTCTCCTGCCGATCATGTTCCTCCTTTTACCTCTTATTGATCTAATCTTGCGAAAATGTATAGATATTTTGGAGTGAGAGAGAAAGAAGAAGAAGAAAACATCTTTTGGGCATAAGGATACTTGTTCTAATTTCCGGACTCTCCTCGTTTTCTCATTTGTTTCCTTCTCCTTTTCCTCCTTCCTGTGTGCTCGTGCACTTTATTAATGTATCGTTTCGTGTGTCTTGCTCTTGTTTGTATTTTACCAATTTTCTTCTGGATTGGACCTTTAGAAGAAAGAAAGCAGACCAAAGGAAAAATATGTATGTATTTTTGTGTAGCGGATTTTTGTTTAGATTTTGGATTAAGGTGCTTTCGGCCTTCCCCAAAGGGGAATACACAAGAAATACATGTCTATTTCTGTACACAGTCTCGTTCTCATCGTTCCTTCCTCTTCTCAAGTGATTGTAAATCAAGAAGAATTGACTCAAGTGGCAGATATTATTCTACATGTTTCCTCCCCAATTCCCTTCTGTTGGCTCTTTAATCAGAAACAAGGGCATTGGGAATTAGTTAATGCTTTTCGAAGTAAACAACGAGAGAGAGAAAAATAATCCTGGAAATTGAAGTTCTCAAGACAGAAATGGATTGATTAAGAGATGAACACAAAAGGATGAGGAATACAAATTACAAGAAAATATGGATCGAAAGAAACGTTGGAATCATAATCCGTAATTCATATGTGGGCTGACACTGACAAATTCTGGAGGTTAGTGAGGTTATAAATCTACTAAATGTATTCCGTAAATGCTCTTTATAAATAAGTGTACATCTAAAATTCTCTGGAAAACTTTGAACGAAACACGAAAGATAAATATTGTTTTAAAATTCTTTCTATACCCATTTTAAAACTCATTATGAACCTACTTTTTATGAGCAGAAAATGAAACAAGAACAGAGCCACTTGAGTAAACACATTCTCTGGAAATCTTCCCAAACTTCTAAGAATTTTTTTTTACACAACCCCAAAAAACAAAAGGATACAGAGGATTGAACCAAGTTGAAAAATATGAAAATATCCTCATTTTTCTGCATGCCTGCACTCTCATTTCATCTCTTTTCTTCTCACTGTAAACACACGAAAAAAGTTTCTCATTTTTCTCCAAAAACCAAGTAGCCAGAGGGTGATGCAGATAATAGGAAAAAATGAAAGAGGAGAAAAATATAATAGCCGGCTACTTCCCCGCAATAACCACCACAGGACACGTTCCACAATAAAAGTTTATATATTTTTTGCAGAATAAGTATACAACCCATCCTCTTCTCTAAAATAAAAATATAGAATCAGACTTCAGATGAAAAAGTTACAACAAGAAGCATGCGAAGATGTCTTTAAGATTCATTTCGTTTTCCTCATCGTTTCCTTAATCAACATCGAAACAGACAAGGAGAAAATGCTCAGTTCATCATTGTTCCTAATCAAGATAGGAAAGCGGAAGTCTGACAAAAATATTGAGCTTCTTCAAGACGAAAATACATTTTTATAAATGTTGACTTTACTTTCGCCAAACCACGTTTTTTTGGTGCTTTCTCCGTCCTCCCAGAAATAAAAGAAAGCCATATCCCCATTTCACCCTTTTTTATTTCGATATGAATCGTATCGAATCATATAATCATCGTATCATGATGATGATGATCATCATCATCATCATCAGCAGCAGCAGCAGAATCGCATTGCAAAAGGGTGGTAGTGTAGTGGCATCATCCTTTTAAAGAAAACTCAGAGAAAGTCAAAGTAGTCAAGTATATTATTACCACGAGGAGGACGTGGTCATGAAAAACAACATTTTCAAACAATTTTTTCTTCTTCGCGATGGGATATCATCAAATAAAAAAATGTATCTATATAAATGCAGTCTACTGTCCTATGAACTTCACTAATTTCACCTCATGCCTCCGACAAGAAATAAGGAAGAAAATTCTACGCCAGTATTTTTTATGATGTTTACAATCATGTTTGTTTGTAATAAGGTAATTTCATACGGATAGATATGTACGCTATACACACACAATTTCTCTCTCTTTCTCTCTCTCGATGCCTGCTGGTATCTATAAAAATGTATAGAAAAAAATCCAAAGCTAGAGTTCATTCCTTGGCTGGCCCTGGTCAGGTCATCATGGTCGTCTTTGGGTAGAGAAAACGAGCCCGTTATAATGTTGATGATGATAAGACGACATGTATACATGCATTCATTCGTATACCGTGTGGATATGGAAAATGATATACTTTTGTGAAAGCATAAGACTCAAGACTATATCTTATTTTTTTCTTGCTTTTTTTATTTCAGTCCAGAGTCCCGAAGGGGGAAAATGATAGGAGGAAGGAGAGAAGGTATCTATCAGCCTAGACCAGAGACCACACGAAACCACTTGCAACATGGATGCTTCTTCTCTCTCGCGAAAATCGTGTATGGTAGACAGCTGTAAAAATTATACAAGTGTGTGCTTTACTACTAACCACTATCTTTATGACATTGGCCATTGCTCGAGTTGTAATTCCCTTGTTACTACTCCATACCCCCACGAAAACAACCATCAGACAACAAACTAGAGGAGCTCATCAGGATATTGTATAGAGAGACGTGTGTGTACTGCACTGCGGTGGTTCGTGAATGGTACACGAACATGGGTTTTTTGTGTGGTCTGGTCTGGTTTTCTTTTTCTAATATACCACAGGAGAGAGGAAAAATAGGAGAAGTTCACAGAAGTTCCATGGGAAAAAGTATATAAGAGGATGTGGTATGATATGAAATGATATGATTGCTGTCTTCTTGATTTTTCTTTCCACGATCAGCCCATGTTGATGATCTTTTATCGTCGTCATCAAACAACCACGTCATTATCATCAGCATCGTCTTTTTCATTGCATTCTCTCCCTGGAGGACATATATCCACAAAATATTATGTGGATGTGGGCGAGGGAAAGGGCTACGAGGAAGGCGGAAGTTAAGAAAAGGAGAAAAAAGTTTTTTTCTTCTGAGATCGTTTTGGAATGGAAAGGGTTGTAAAAAGAAAGTTTTCCACGAGGAAAATGAACACTTTTTTCGAGCTTAGTGATGTAACCCCAATTTGAAAATAATTAGGGACAAAATACATTCTTGAGTAGGAAAAAATGACCAGCTTTTGCCGAGGGTGGAGTTGGGTCGATTTTTTTATTCTTAAAAAAATTAGTGCGGTACAGATAATTTATGAAGGAAATGGGAAATGTGAAAGTTGGAGCAAATTACGAAGGAATCTTAATTTCCTCCCAAATGTGAGGGCGTGACTAGATTTTCAATTTAGAAAAGGCCTCAAGAAATTCTATTCTTGGGCGTAATTTGGGATTGATCATTACCACCAGAAGAAGAAGAAGGATGTTTTTTCTGGAAAAGGTCAACTACGTCATTTCGACAAGAAAAGTATTGACGGGACACGAATCCGAGCATTCGCAATGCTTGTGTAATGCCACTGCGTCGGAACTTTTATGTACAGGGTGAAGTTTAAAAAAAATATTTGTTACGTTAAGCCGCCGTAATATTTTTTCTAAAATTCGACAATGTTTGGAGAATAAAGCAGATAAATTATCTGCAAAGGTTGACAGTGTAAAACAAAGATAGCCAACGAGGCTGAACGAGGTCTTATATAATTGCATAAAGCGAATTTTATATTGAAAAAATGACGACAAGGTTTATCCACACTGTCCCAAATTGAAATCCGAGCAAGAGACGTTCCCTTGCTCAAACCCAAGAAAAATCGAAAAAATGTTGTTCAATACGTCCATCGAGAAGGACATATTATGTGAGGTTTCCTTATTTCTACTTGATTGCATCTTTCCGTAGACTTTCGCAGACAGAGTATTGAAAATCCTCGGAAAAAATGTGAAGTTTCCTTCTCTGATCTGAACTGAAGTCTACAACGGAACAGGAGCGTATCGAAAAACAATTTTTTTTCTACAGGTGACGATTCAATGTCTTATTCCTGTAGCAATTTGTGGTGATGCTGAATTGATTGTGCCACGAAGAGAGAATAAAATCTCGAATAAAAGTAAAAAAACAAGGAAATTTGACCATGTTTAGTATACTACCATCATACAACTCTCTCAATACCTATATTCTCGATTACTCCACAACTCCACAACTCCACAAGTTCAATATACTCTTTTAAGGAAAAGAGAATTTGTACACTTCCCTTTTTATTCTTTTAAATGTCAAAAGCTTGCTTCCGGCTGTCGGGCAATTTCTCCCCCTTCTTATTCCTATTGCAATTCAAAATGGGATGTAGTCGCTGACAAAGTTTCCTATATTCTTAATAGCTTTCTTGTCCTTATACGAATGTACCTGTTATACAGGTGCTACCTGAGGAAAATGAAATGGTTCCGCCGATACTCTCTCTCTCTCTGTTGATGTATCCACACGTACACATTTTTTTGAGCAGCAACGTGGCAAACAATGAAATATGAGCGAGGAGAAGTGGAAATGGAAAATAAAAGGGTTTCCGGTTACGCTTCTTTGCCTCCATCATGATATTCACTTTCGCTGGGTGACGACGATGGTGTGGTTTTCCACTATTTTGTTGTACGAGAAAAAAAATTATATTCTAATGATATATACACAAGTCCTATAAAAATGTGGTAGACTGTTTTTTTTCCAGGCCAGACCACACTTTCTTACCGGGTCACCGTCAAGCCCGAGAGAAAAAAGAGTTGCTGGAGAAGTTGAGTTGTACACCTTGATATGCGAGAGTGACTGGAGAAGAGAGAGAGAAAGAGAAAAAGAAAGGACGACGATGATGATAAAAGGAGTACGCTTACGTTCTTTTTTTTCTTGAAAGAAAAGAGAAAATACTCTGAACAAAAGAGAGAAAGGGGTTCGAGAAAAAAATCGGAATTATGTTCGTCTACACTGTAATTTGGGTTTCCTCAAGTTACCTTTTCGGCTTATTTATTTGCTATGAGCTATTATATTTACACCGACAGAGAGAGAGAAAGGATACTACTATTCGCATACGCATAAGTTCGTTGTTCGTGTCTATAAAGCTCTCTGCTGGAGAAAAAAGTATGGCGTGTGAGCACGAAGCAAGCACAATGATTATTGTTATTACAGCTATTATTATTGAACTTGGAGGGAAGTTCATGAGGGAGACGCAGACGGCCATACCGTTGGAAAAACCGCGACGAGCACAAGACACATTTAAAACTAACATGGTTGCAGTTAAGATGACCGTGACTATTAAGGGTAAGAAATTTTTATCTTGAATTAGGGATCACGTGATCAGAAATTTTTCGTATTGGCTGTTGGCGGGAATGTCAGGTTCAAAAATTTGAGGAGGTTCGACTTAAGGGTTAGATTGTAGATTAGGCGGTATTTTTTAAATATTTGAATTATGATTTCCCGCCTGGAGGCTAAATACAATTTATTAGTTCGTGCAGCTCAGAGAATTGTCTGATGAATTGAGCGGGAAATTGGGCAATACGATTACAAAAAAACATGTTCCCGCTTCCGGTATTTTTTCCATGTTTCCTATAATTTGCATAATATAATCCGACTAGTGAGTGTCACTTTCTGGAATTATTATGGCAGGATGGAAGCAAATACTTCCTCGAATTGCTTTATATCCTTTTTTCTGATGAAACTTAAGTGGATATTGTTTTGCTATTCCGTCTCCATCACTTACATATTTCCCCTCTAGTTTTTTATTCATTTACTCAGCTCAAAAAAGGGTTCCTTTTGTTGTCCGTCAATTCTGTTTGTTTTGTTTAGTTCGAGCAACATGTGATATGTGACATATGTCAGGAAGGGTTTTTTTCTTGCTTGAGAAATTACTTGGAATGAGTGACTCTGCAATATGTACACATTTTTAATATAAAACCCTTTGCATCCGTCATTTTGATTGCTTTGTTTTTTAATACGCCGGCAAAAGGCTTTTTATTTCCTTCCTTTTCTACCAGGCGAATGTAAACGAAGAATATTACGTAAGATGTTTTGACAGTCTTAAGGAACTGATGTAAGATGTAACACTATATATATGCACTTCAATGTAAAAAAAAAGCAAACACAAGAGTACAACAGAAAATGAATCTCATCTTCTTGTTTAGAGTTGAATTACAACATTCTTTGGATTTTTTTCACTTCAAACGAGTAGAGCATATATATTATTACTGCATTTTACGCTTTTAAAGTGCTTCCCATTTTCGAAACTTTTTTTTATATACTCATTCCGAAACTTCGTTTTTCGTGATTGCGAGATGAAAGCTTTGAACATGTAATATTACCCTTTTCTACTTCCCCTTTGAAAAGGCAAGCTTCAATTGAATTCATCGTGAGGAGTATAAAGTTAAATGTTTCGTAAGCTTCTTATGAAATGCAATAATTGCATAAGTTATGCATGATTCTGTAGCTTCACATTTCTTCGATCTTTTACTTTCTCTAATCCATGAAACTGGAGACGGCACTCGATTCTCGAAGCTCGATTGTCCCAATTTTTTTCCCTTCTCAGGCATTTATAAGAAACAGCAATATGAGCAGAACACACATTCTCAAAAGATTTTTTTTCGGGTACACATTTACACAACAGGATAAAGTGAACCAGGTTAAGTAACTCTTTACATAAGGCATAGGTATCCTACTTTTTTTGCATTTTCTCCTTCTTCATCCAAAAAAAAACTTGAGCGTTTTTATTGACTCGAAGAGTGGAGTAGGGCTTTGGCTTTATGCACACATTTTCTTCTTCTTCTCCTCCTCCTTTTCATGAGTTCAGCTTCATAGGAGGTCTACTAAACAAGGTATTAAATGCTTAATAATGAAGAAAGAAAGTGGATAAAAAGGAGGAAAGTTCGCGTCTCCACTCGAGAAAGAAAAGCGAGAGAGAGAGAAGGATTAGAGTATTAAGACTTATCCGTCTAGTATAAATAAATTACAACATGATTTGTCTGTAAAACAAAAACTCGAAGCATATGAAATGAGTAACTGTTTTTTGTATGCCCTCATACTTTCTACACGATTCCCTTTTTGCATATGGACACGGACAAGCAGACAGCATTTATAAAAGTAAAAAAATATATTTTATAAACTAAGTCCCAATTTTCTTTTTTTCCCTGAAATTTCAACTCAACTGAAAACATAAGAAAGACACACACACACACTCTCTCTCGTCATTATTTCATGGTACAACTTATCACAAGTTTAAGATTATATAAAGTATCCCATGTCCTCTCCTCATTCTCTCAACATTTCACTTGTCTATATGTTTCTGCTTACTATATCAAATGTCTCGTAGTCGAAGAGTCCCCCGTCTCGAAATACACGACATAAAACCATAAAACATATAGAAATAATAATAGGAAGAATAAGAATGAGGAAACGAACCTGAAAACTTGTTGTTCTAAATAAAATATCCCAGAGAGAGGAAAGAGAGAGAGAGCTCGTCCTCACTTCTCTCCGTCTAGCTTCCTTCTTCCACTTTGTGTATCATCATCATTATCATCTCTCGGAATAATCCTCTTTTCTTTCTAGCGATCGTATAAATCTTTGTCCTCTCTCCTTCTTCACGACTTCAACTTCAGTTTTCAGCAACAAGCAACAGTAGACGCTTTTCAGTTCACTATATATTTTGCACACTTCTCCTTCTCCAATGTAAATGAATGAATATAGAAGAATGGAAGAAGTAGCTTCGTTGAACAGTGAACTTTTAATGCATACGTACTGTACTCTCAAGTTTTTGGTGCAGCTTTTTATACAAAGTTTTCCCGTAGTTTAAAGTGAGGAAAGTGGAACAGTAATATTTTCCCTATTATTATTATTACTCCCGTGTAACACTTTTAAAAGATAGTAAGAATGAGAATGTCTTTTATACTTTTACCGAGGATTGAAAAGCACACACACACATGTACACTTTTAGACTTGACTTGACTACACGAAATATTTTGTTGATTTTAAACAAGAGCAAAACCGTATTATGTTTATGAGGCTATTAAAGGAGCCCATTAAACACTTCGTAATACACCGTTTTTACGAGTTCAGCTGACTTCCCTTTTCCCGTAATGTACATATAAATTTAAGTCCCTTTTTGGTTTTTTTTCTTTCTTATGTGTGCTCTCTGGCTCTTCCTCTGTATTTACGGAGCATTTCAGGGGAAAATATTTAAAAGGCTTAAGATGAAAGGAGAAAGCGATGAAACTCTCTCTCTCTCAACTTTCACTGAAGTTCAGAGAGACGACTTGGGACTTTTGGGACTTTTTCGATGAAAGATGCAGAAGAAGACTCTAGATCTTTCTTTTCTCCAGACTTTTTTTTATATTCTCGTCAACGTTTTCTCCTTTTGTCAAGCCCAAGCGGGTCTTCGCTCATGTTCCTTCCTCATCTTTTGTGCAAAAAAAAGTACTCGTCTAAAGGTCTTGTAACTCCCATCATCTCGTCATCATCGTCGACTGCATTATTATAATGGATGGATTTATCTCTTGTTGACTTGTCTTGTTGCAGGAGTGATAGCTGCTGGAGCTGGAGCTGAAGCTGGAGAAGAGAGATGGAGATGAAGAGTCGTCATCTCATTTCATACAAGATAATATTCTAGACGTTGAAAGTCAAATTCAGCAACAACAGAGAGAGAAAGAAGTGTAGTAGCGTGTCGCTTGAATTTTCTCTCTCGATGAGATTGGAGAAAGCGGTGCATTATCGTCGTACTTTACTTTTCTCATATGACACGTGAGGGAATAGAAGACGAGAGACTGATGGAAAGGGATGGGATATGGCGAACTTTTTATTGTTCGCATAATATGCACATTTTACTATTTTCCTAGGACCCAGAGAGAACCTGAATTTTTTTCTCCCAGAGATCTTTCAGCCTTGACAGAAATACACTACTTCTTTTTTATCTGGAGAACGTGAATGTCACCTCTTTTCCCCTCCGAAAAAAATGGGACTCGTATCGGAATCGGAATAAGGATAATCCATAAAGGAAATAGTGTGTAGCTGATTAAAAAGTGATTGTCATTTTTCGCTGATTGATTGATCAGCCGTCTGTCGAGGACGACGACTAATGTGTACCATTGCAAATTCCTATAATGGAATTGGGGCAAACGTCATAAAAAATGTTTTTTTTCCTTCTGCTTCGAAGAACTTCTCTTTTTTATAGCAAAAATGGAACTTTTTTGTGGGTTGTAACAGAAACACTGCAACTGGTCTTTACCTTAATTGTGTATTTATTGGTGACGGTCCGCGGGCACACAAAAAATGCACGATATTATTTTTAGTCGGAACTATACTGGAGAAACCTTTCATTCATCCAGGAAACGAAGTAGGACACTTTTGGTTATTCCTGGACTGGACTTGTTTTTTCTTTGAATAAAACCGTCAATTTCACTTTACCTCTTCTCTGTTCCAGTATTCAGCCTTCTTGTTGGCAATAATTCATCCCGACTTTTAGTTTTTCTCGATGAAAATTATACTCAACTAACTGAAGGTGTTCATGTGAATTCCCCTTCTGGTTTTAGTGAATGAGTAGAATTAGCCATGAAAGCTAATGAGATTCACATCACATCAGACATTCATCAAATCACGATACATATATTTTTAAATACGGACAGCGCTACAACAGCCACATTCGTGATTTAAGTGTATTCCAACATGAGATGTTTTTTTTCGGTAGACTGGATTGGATTGGATGGCATGCGAGGGAACTGTTGCAAAGAAAAATAATTACTGTTTTTTGCACACAACACCAAAACTGTTATAGTTTTCTTCTCGGTGAGAGTCGGGGTGATATGTGATTTGATTGCGGTTTGATGTAGTCCTTCTCTATTTTTTTGTGGTTTGTTTTCAGATAAAAAGTCATTAAAGGTGTGTGTGTATGCGTGGTTTGCTTCTCTCTTCCTCTATTGCTCTCTTCCTGCATTCATGTCGAAACTCTGTGTGAGTGAGTGGGAGTGCGACGACCTTGTCGTGCCAGTAGCCAATTTTCCACCAATTTCATGCGAAATTAATGGTTTGCACACAAAATCCGTGTAAAACAAGTTTCCTCTTTTGTTCAGCTGGAGAAGATTTTTTGGCGGAGACGATGAGGAGCGAGAGAGAAACAAAAAAAATCATGTTCACACTCAATCACATTTTGAGCCCACACTAAATATGGGAAGGATGAGGATGAGAAGTTCACTAATACTTCTTTTTACAAGAACAACCACACCATAACCTGTCCACAAATATTTTCTTACATCTTTCACAGATGAGATGTGAGCTACATATTCTCCTCCCTCATGGACAACTTTTTTTCCAGACTTCCAGTAATTGTTTTTCGTTTTCGCACACAAAGAAGCAGCGAGGGGAAAAAAGTAGTTCAGTTCACATTCACAGTTTCGCACACGTGTGCAAAGTATAAAGTTGTATAATATGCTCACGTAGAAAACCTCCGGGAAAACTACTTTTATTCTCTCTTTTCACTTTCACAATGGAAATTTTTCCCAATTCTCAATTTACTTTTCTCAATCAGCCCAGATTAGAAAGGATTGGCGGAGGGAGCGGAACAGAAGAGAAATAATATCAAAAATGCTACTACGCTCCTCTTGTTTGTGTTCCGCTTTCATTTGCCCGGATTCGGGATGAGAATTTAAAGAAAAAACTTTTTTGGGCTTTGGATTGTGTGGATATGCGTATTATGTGGTTGGATGTTAGATTACAGTTTTTTGCACGTAATTTTTTTCTTGTCTAATATGCCTTTTCCGGAGAAGAAGACTAAGAATTTTTTGAGCTTCTTCGTCAGCTTGCACCACTGCACACACACTTGACTTGACTGAAGCCAGCTCAGACGTTGAATACTCAGTCACCGAGTCGTCGTGCAACCCGATCCGTGCCAGGTCTGGTTGAGAACTGAGAGCCCGAAACGGGGAATCCGGCTTCATATGCAACACACTTCTCCTCTCTTTCTTTCACGCTCTCTCCCTGGCCTAAGAGAACTTCTTATGTCATATCGAGTCGAGTGTGGAGTATGTGCACTCATATATGCATACCGACACAAGGTTTGCATGTGTAACACGGGTAAAAAAATAGTTAATGTGACGAAGTAGGGTTTTATGTACACGATTTGTTCGAGGGAGAACGTAAAAAAATTGGTGGTGTGCATGAACCCATAACGTTTATATCTCTAAAAAATCTCCCATCATTTTCTCTACGCGTTTTTTTATGCCGACGAAAGTTAATGCATTTTTTAACACTTTTCACAAATTTGTGACTTGTGAAATTTTGAGTTGAGTTTGTGAAGAAGAAAAAAGAGAAGCAATAACAATGATGGTTGGGGGGAGGTACGAGGTTTTGGATGTAAAAATAAAAATTTATTTATTATATTTATATTTATCAGGAAGTTATAAAGGCAGAGTAAGGGAAGGAGAGAGAGAGAGAGAGGTTTATTTTTTTGTGTGATTTTCATCGTGTTTTTTCCTCCACTTGTAAATCCCCTCTCTTGGTCGTGTTCAACAAGGTTTTCCCCTGAGGATGGAGAGGGAGAAATGGAAGAATGTGTCTGGACAATAGGAAGGAACATAATAGTTTCCAGTTGGTAGTCTGTCACGAATTTTTGTTGCTGATTTCTATCTCATTCTTGTATATCACAAGAATAACCTTTTTGAAGACGACAGGGAATCGTTATATGCGAAGAGCTCAACAAAAAAGTTTCACAAAGAAAAACTAGTCGCCACTTCCGTCCACACAACAATTGAGAGTTGTGGCAGAATAATGCGAGTCTGTGTAACACAAAAATGTGTTAATCTGTTTGAATTATAAGAGTAAGAGCATAAAGCTTTGAAGATGATATTGAGAGATGAAAGATAGGTCACGTGTCTAGTTTCTGGCGAGGGCAAAATACTGTTACAAGTTACAGAGAGTGGCAATTGAATTATTTTTTTCTTCATTCCGACAGGATGGCACGAGGTACTATACTCGATTTTAAATTAATAGCGTACTTCTTTCAGTAGTTTGACATGAATTGTAAGTTCGAACAGACAGAAGTCACCGACCTGTGAACCAGTGTAGCAGGCACAACACATATTTTTTTATATTCTTCGACGTCAAAGTCTACCGCTTCTACGTGTAGCGTCGTACTTTTCTAAAACATTACATATCCGCGTCTAGCAATAAACGCAAGGTAATCAAGTTTTGATGTTGAAGTTGAAATGTGCCTAGACATGTCGATATTTATATCTGAGCTAGAATTTTTTACATTCAATTCCAACGAGAAACCATCTAATATTTGCATACTTTTACAATTTTCAAACATGCTGGCAGTTATTACTGCTTCATCGAGTTTGGCTAAGGCTCCACTTAAAGTGTACTAATAAAGTCCTCTTCTCTACGTCAAATTGAGTACGCATTCTTGTTTTTACTTAAGTGTCTTTACTTCAATGGCGATGGGCTAATTATAAGAAATAGATAGTTGTTACGCGCTAACATTTTATTTTATTACAGCTTTCGCCATTTTTGCACTCCTCCTCCTCTACCTCCACCCTTTCCATATTCTCTAATCACTTCGTACTTCTTCACCTGTCAATAAATTGAGATCATTTGTAGTCGAAAGAAAATGAAAAACTTTCTCAACGAAGCTAACGATCGAACCCTCTCGAAAACCGAGCAACTAACGCACTCCAACGACTCCAAGGCGTTCCCATCCTCCCAACCGCTTTTGTTTATTTCCCCTCTACCGAAAGGGGTAATAGGAGGAGTGGAAATGAGCGTAGTGGTTACATTAACCCAGAAACCGCAAAATGTACACACACAAACAACGCTACTCCATTCTATACACACACTCTCGAATGGGAGAGAGACTTTGGAAGCCGCATCGAAATGAAGACAACATTTGCTTCTTTCGACTTACCTTTTACCTAGATGCATAAAGCACATATATTCCATCTTTTGAAACTTTCAGGGAACCTTTCTTCAACCACGGCCCACGACCCGCGACTACGTTGTTTTCTATATTAAATGCATGCTTCCAACATCCTCCCTTTCCGCCTTTATCTTTTCTATAGTCAAAGGGAAACATTGATGACGGAAGAGGAACATGAAAATTTCATTAATTCAATCCGTATAAAATTCCACATAATGATATCTCTTGATGACTGCGATGATGATGCTCGGAAAAGCTTACATTTTACACGGAGAAATTAGGCACATGTGTGACGTGAAGTCTATATAGTCTGTGAATTTTGTTTGTAACACACACACACACTTTCTACTACGTTCAGTTCAGAAGAGAAAGCATAATAAAAAAATAGTGCTGAGAGAGATGGAAGTTGGAGGTAAAATACTTGAGAGTGTTAACACACAACTCTCAAGTTTTGTGTAACACAACCTTTAAGCACCCTTGGAAGAGAAGAAGTGCATCTCATCAGAATTGCTGTAAAACTATGTTTCTTTCCGTCTCACGAAGAAAGGAGTGTCTGATGTTGGATGTTGATGATGTGTTTGTGCGGGTGGCCTGTGCTGACGATGATGACGATGACGATGACGGCTTGTGTAGGAGAAAGGCAAATACTGCATACCGCCCGCACGCCCAGACCGTATACAATAAGGCTCTTGACTGGATTTGTCTGGATAAGAGAGAGAGAGAGAGAGAGAGAGACGATAACCGTTGCTAGAAACATGCATACATTTCCCATGTGCTATTTTCTTGGAGGAGACACGACAAGGAAGCGGATGTGAGAAGAGAACCATATTATATGCACATAAAGGTCTGGGGCCGGAGCAGAAGTGCATTACCTCATGCATTACTTATTACTTTTACTCCCTTGCAACTCACGCACACACACAAACATAGACACACACACTCTCCCTCCCTAAAATTTCTACTTTCACTTTTCCTCCATTTCCCTCTCTCAACAATCGGGAGAAGAGAATAAAGAAAGGAAGCGGAAGTGGCAGCAGAGCGGCGATGGCGACGAGAACTCATGGTTTAAAAGACGGAGATGATGCAGAGGAGAGATAAGGAAAAGTACCTAGTGCCTTTTGTACCTTGTTCCTTTTCACACACATCATCACCATCATCATCATCATACTGCCGCCGTAGTGAACATCATCAGGATATCATATCAGGCTAAAACCTCAGTCATTTGTCACCTTGCTCGATTACTCTCACCACCACCATAATAATCATATAAAAATTGTCTTCTTCTTCTCGGAGAAAGGGGAGGATGAAGCGGAAGCTTAAGATGCAGACAGGTTCTCTTCTCCGTTCCCTCACACTCGGCTCGAGAAAATGCTGCTTTAATAACGCATTCTATTATGATTGCGTGTGCGGCGGGTGTGATGTGATGTCGATATACTTTCTTCTTCATAAAAAAATTTCCTCGAGAGAAACGCTAGCCAAATGAGCTGAAGCTTTCCCCCGAAAAAAACGGGTAGGGATATGTGGCTGTGGGGATGAGTGTATCATATTAAAAATATAAACTGACTTCAGTACAGCATCGAATGCAGTGTTGATGATACGGTGTGCATAATGTGTGTTGTTGTGTGTATGCATTCACTTCTTCACATAAAAAATGCGACATTCATTCATCCCATCATTTCATTCTTCTACACTCCCAAGCCTAAGTGTCTTCGTCGGCATACGCCAAAGTTGTTACTTCCTTGGAAGTTGAAAAGAGGTGTGGGATATTATAATATTCCATCCGAAAATGCAGTCAACTTATTCTTAGTCACAAATAATGTTGCATATTTATACTGCAGCTGAATAAAGCGGGGGAAGAGAAGAAGGAAGGGTTGAGGAAGGAAGGAAGATGAGTGATGAAAGTATGAAAGCTACTTTATTACAACCATCTTGAAACTCCTCCAAAGGAGAAGAGAGAAAACCTCTCTCATTCATAATAGTTCACATCCACACCGTATGGAAATGTGAAAGGCATCGTCGTCTCGTCATACCTGTGAAGTGTGAACAAATACGAGGAAAGGAATAAGAAAAAGTGTTTTGTGTTGTGTCGCGGAAGAGTTATTTTTTTCAGTTAGTGTTGGTTGGAGCTGTTGTGTACAAGAAGAGAGGATTGAATTATTACAGTGTTTTGTTGTGAACACCAAGTCAAGTTGAAAAGAAGAGAGGGAGGATATTATGTGGCAAAAATATGTAGAAGGACGTCTGGCATACTTGGAGACGAGACGCGTGTGTGAACATTTTGCGAAAAATGGTATGTTATTAAGGGAGATAATAAAAAGTGTGTGCGTAAAAGTATAAAAGTGTACATGGATATATACTTGTGGTAAGTGTGTTCATTAAATTGACATTTACCTGATAGCACACACAATTTCTCTGGAGAAGCAATAACACTTCATTTCGTGTGTTTGAGTGAGGAGCGTGTATATATAGTCCTCCTCACGAACCGAGAAATGTGTGTGTTGTGTTCGGTGCGGTATGTCTTCTCTTGAATTAACACGGGGAAAAGAAGCCAAGTTGAAATGAAGACGATACGACGACGACTCCGGCAATAAATAAGAGAAGAGGACATTAAAACCCTTTTTATGCATATTATGTGCCTATCTTCTAGATTTTACGAGGACAAGTAACGTGTTAAAGTTGTCATCATGAAATTGCGTGCATCATCATCACCCCTTGTCAATATTTGCGTTTTTTGTGTTACCCTTGAGAATACACGTGTTTCGCTTCGAGTGTAGATTTTTTTTCCTCGTATGTGGGTGTGGGAATGTAGAAGGAAAATATAGCTACTTTTGTAATTGGCAATTGAGGAGATGGGATCTGTCGACTGTAAAATCATTTGTAACACAAAAAAGATATAATATATGTACCTCGTATAAGCATCGTTTCGTACATGGTGAAAGTTAGAATACACTTTCACTGAGATTCCTTTCAATATTTTTGTTGGGGTGGATTGAGACTCGAAGCTATGGGATATAACAATTGAATGGATTGTTGTGAATAGACTGCTAATTTGTAATCTAATAAGATAATCATATGAATGTAGAATATTTATTGGAACTTTACCTTACTTCACATGTTCACAGTCACCTAGTATCATTTATCATATTATATACATGACTCATAACCTCGGTGGGAAGTTCCTTTTATTGCGTTCAGTTTCAATTCGAGAAATGAACACAACTAATTTACAATAGTTTCTCATTTTGAGATTGAGAAACCCTGTATTTGCCAATCTACCAATGTCGACTTTGTATAAGTTTGAAAATCGATATGAGTTGTCTGTTGCGCGTTGCGCCGTCTTGTCTGATGAGATTTTGTGCAATTAAACATGGCATTCCCTGTGACATGCCGTAAGTGTGTGTTTGCTTCGCTAATTGTAAATTCATGTGTTGCATGCATTTTGGTTATAAAACTCCAACTCCAACTGAAACATATAAATATAGGAGTGATGCGTGACATGATGGAACTCGAACTTTTGCTGCTGCATTAAAGAGTGCCTGGCTCTGTCTTTGGTGTTATGTTGGCTTGTTTCCAAAAAATGTTCATGTGGAATTCTAGGATTTTGGAATTATACCGAAATATGACATCAATATTATTATGGATGAAGTTGGAATGGTCGGGAGACGGAGCTGCCAAAGCCAAGGTCTGGGATGATGATTTTTGTGTCGGAATATTCTCATTCTGAACATCGCAGCTTTTCCATGAACTCTTTTGCATTTAACATGATTTCAGTTTCAGCCTTGATTTGCATTTCAATACCAATACATTTCCTCCTTTTAGCTACAATTGCAAATTGTGAATATTTCGAATACTACGATAGCAGCTCGGAGTGGAGTCCCTTCTGCGAAGAAGGCCTTTATTACAAACCTTATGTGAGGATCAGCCAAGGGCGAAATGGCCCTGTTCTCAGGGATCGAGGACCTGGATTTATTGAGCTGGGGAAGAAGGAGGATCTCTACATTTGCGTGAATGGATTGTAAGACATTTCCGTCAAGAATGCTCTGTAAAATCTTTGAGATTAATAATCATAAATTTGTAAATTATAATTTTTGAAGGGTGTTCTTCTACTTCAAAATTGTTAATTTGTATGGTCGCATTTATGACGAGGCTGTGATGCAATATGCTGCCCACTATTGTGGATTTTTTAATGGACAAGTGGGTCCTGGAACTGGGAAAAGGGAGAAAACGGTATGCATTGTTCATGCAAGTAATTTATTTTAGAAATTTCGTACCTGAACTTTTTGTAATAATAATCTTGTAGCTTGAAGCTATCCTGCTTATCGGACATCCTCAAGACTATAGAAAAATCGCCCTTCAAATGTTCATCGCTCCCGTGATAAATCCATCGACAAGCAAACTCACAAACTTCACCTCTCTCGTCATTATAAACTCGAAAGGGGAATGCTTACTTGAAAAAGGGGTAGAAAAAGCACGAATTCGTGTTCGGAGCAATCCTCCAGAGTCAATCGTCTCGTACACGTACACCACCCCTGAGGAGGAGCGGCACACGACAATGTGCCGCTTTGACGGGACCACCCACATTGGTCAAGGAGGAGATCCTCAAAAAATCCCCCTTGAAGCAGGCACCGCAGGACTTGAGGAAGTTGTGGACGCTCTCGATTACGAACACGAAGAAGAACTCAACTTCCTTGGCTGCTATGATTATCCGCTTCTCAATCAACAGCAAATTGACATAATCAGAGCTCGAGTGGATGAGGTCGCACAAGACAAATTTTTCATTGACAAAGGGAAATCGGAGTTAAATCCAGATGACGGGGTTGGCGTAAAATTTTGGACAAAGGAAAGACTGGAGAAGTATGGTCATCCTTTACTCGACCCGGATGAGACGGCACTTGGGGAAGACCTCATGAACAAGAACAGTACGTACAATAGCGAATTTACAGCGAGTCCAAAAGATCATGGAAAAATCAAGGCTGCCAAGGACGAGCTGGAGCTCGCACTGATTAGATTCACGATGATCCCCTATTTCAACGAGTACAAGGAAGAGTTTGATTTGGCCAAGAAGTTCAGCGATGAAGCGAAGGATGATTGGAACGCGGTTTGGAACTTTGTTCAAGACGATGCTGTAAATAGTACAAGAATCGGTTACACAACAATTCTACAAGAGATTTCATCCCTGCAGCAGGATCGTTTGCTAGATCCATACAATACGAAAATGGTGGAAGATATTAAGGAAGCGGAGGTAAAGGCGAAAGATGAATTGGTAAAGTTGGAAGAACATACGCTCAAGCTTGCTCCATTAATTACGAAGGCGGAAGTTAGTTATCATCGGAGAAAGTCGTTTGTGGCAAGGACGAAGCTAGATTGGGAAAAGCTGAAAAAGAAAATTGTCGATTTTGAGAAGTACCACAAACCTGTTTCGGAGTTTGTGTCGGATCCAGAGGAATTTGAGGATACGATTGTTTCCATTAAAAATGAGAATGGGGTTGATGACGCTTGCACAACGCTGGAAAGGAGACAAGGTGGAGTCCACATTGTTAATGAAAATTAATTAATTAAATTAATGTTTTAAAAGATTTCTTGAAAATTCAATTTGACTGCGTAGACCAATGCAAATTTGTGAAGCCATCGGCCCAAAGAGCCTGTCAAATCGGAATGAATCGAGGTGGCAAAGGGAAGGACTGGGCAAGTGGAGAGGACCGGTGGCGAGATGAAGTTTTCCAATTGCTGGAGAAAATTTTTACCAAGATTTGTCCATACTTGAAAGGGGATTTTGCTACCGCTGTAAATAGAATTGTTAAAGGATATTTGATAGGTAAAAAATATAGTTTTATTTATAAAATTAAAATAAATCTTTAAATTGTAGGAATACTTTACAAATGTACTTATTATTTTTTTGCTTAAGGAGAGCCCAAGGGCACAGGCGTAGATGACATACTCGTAGGAGGAGCCCCAGAGTTCAAAACAATTCGCGAGAATTACATGAAAAACTACAAAATTGATAAGAAGGATGATTTGTATCCGGATTTGAAGCCAAAGGATCCATCCTGGGATGAAATTATGAAAGCACTGGAAAACTGTGAGAAGGATGGAAGCACGAAACCCTTGCAGTTTGATTATGCCAGCATGGTACAATTTTTTATTATGTAAAAGTAGTCCTGTGGGAGGAATTAGCCATTTTCATAGAGAGCCCGAATTGAGATGAAGACTCATTAAATTTCAGCGGCCCCTGCGCTACAAATTCATGGGGAAAGATATTCCAGGAAACGTGGAGCAAGCTGACCTTGAGTTCTCCTTCAACTGGGCAATCGACATGAATTACTTCGTCTTTGGGACGGTGCTGGGAAGCTGTATGAAGAGCCTTGGAGTGACCTTGTCCAAGCAATTTTATGAGAGATACTTTGAAGACTTTTTGGATCCTATTCGGCCCATTTGGTAAGGTAATAAATTGGATCTTAGAGCGATCTGTTTGAAGCTTGAGTACACCGTTTGTATTGTAGATACACCTAATAATTATTTTTTTGTAAATACAAGGCTAAGCAATCGTGACAACTCGATACTGAAAGTTGTTCTGGGACGATACTTTGTTACGGGGAAAGGTGATCTCTGGACAAGTCAATGTTTGGAAAGCAGCTTTGTTCAATCAGGCCAGGCCAATATGCGACCTTTGAGGAAGTTATACGTGAACTCGTATTCCGAACTTAATTTCTTTGTTGATGGGCCAATGAAAGGGGAGAGAGGAGAGTATCTTTGATAGCTTCTGCTTGTAATAATCTCCCAAGCTTCCAGCAATAATTTCTTGATTTCTCTCGCTGTAAACATAAATGGGGATTTAATGGAAGCATATAAATGCAATATATATTGTATCCTCAAAACGATGTCTCTCATTCCCTTTTTATGGAATGGATATTATGATTATGGATCTAGATTCTAGATGGAAAAGCAAATAAAGTTGCGACTAATTTCTACACTTAATTTTCATTGAAGAAAGGAAACATAATTTTTTTGGGGAGATGAACGGAGTTGGAAAAGTATATAAGGTTTCATATATTATTATTGGTTTTTGTTCTCTTGTTCTCCTTCCACTTGTCAGAGTCAAAATTCGTAAGTGTCTAGTCAGTCTAGTGACTTTGTTCCGAAGGCAAAAATCCAAACATCATTCACTGAACCCGTACTTATGATATATTTTATGTCGTGTGGTATCATCATAAACTACAAAATTCTTCTCTCTTGATGACTCCAACTCCGTAAACGTAAGGTGCTTAAAGGTATAAATATAAATGTACTCGACTACACATCCATTCTTCGTTTGCAGGGAAAACTTTTAGGGAAAAGGTTTAGTAGTCGGAGAGGAAGAGAATAAAAGGATGAATATAAGTAGGCAGGGAATTATGTGTACTTAACACAACACAACGCACTTTCACCACAAGGAGAACTTTCACTTTTTGTTTCCCATCCGATTTACAACTACTCTTGGCTATTCTCTGTGTTGAATGAATGGCACAATACAAGACCATATACAAAACCTTTTGTAGTTGTTAATTAACCCTTGTTGAAAAAGTTTACTGCTATCGCGTTCACTCACCGAATCCTGTATCATGTTTCTGTCATGTCATGAAAGATGTGAAAGTGTAGCATGTACTAAATGTTAAAATCATTTTCCTTGGAAAAAAGACTTTGGTAAGTTTGGTATTTAGAAAGGCAGGTTGAGGTTATGTAGCAAAAAAAAAAGTTTTCAGATTTTATACGACGATTATATCGTGGATACATGCAACGGGGTAAAGTGTTTCATGAATCAACCAGGCTTTAAACTCGTTTAATCTCAATTAATCACGCAGTGGTGGTCTGGCCCTTTGCGCATTTAATCAGACCTTAAAAAGTTGACCAAAGACGTATGTATATTCCATATGGTTACTACAATGCAATTTTAGGCTCGGATACCCTATAGTTTCCTAAAAAATGATTTCTAACAAAATCTTTGGAAGACCAATAATGAAGGCCGGGGCTGAAGGTCCAGCCGTAAAAATATATCCTTTCCCCATGGGCCACCAATAATGGCAGTGTGTGTTCTTGAAAACATTTCTCTCGTTGTCTCCCTGAAAGATGAGTACGATCACTTTGACGTCCCCTAGCAAGCCACGCGGCTCTTTGAAACGTCGTCTTTCCGAATTTCTAATAAGGAAGTCCCTAGCACGCCAATCATTTCCTGCATCTTCACGCAAATCCCTTGGTCCAAGTGTAAATCCAGTCCGGAAATCGGTAGTCGACACTGGAAATCTACTGGGAAAGGATGAGTTTGTCGTTCATTACAACCGAAAAATTCACTCCCACCTGACGATTGACGCCCATCATGAAGCCTTCTATGAAAAGGTTGGACTTCCAAGGAAGCCCCTGTATAACCCGCACGGAAGGAGATTTAGTGGAAGCTCCGAAACGGATCCTGATTACGACAAGGACGAGTTTAAAAGACAAGCTACCGTATTGAACAACAAGCCTAGTGTCACAGACACCATTCGGTCGAATTCGATTGATCCCTCCGAAGCGAGTTCGAGGTCGCCGCAAGGTTCGAGGTCGAAGGCGAGGAATTCAGAGCTGACGGCTCCAGGTCAAAGTAAATCTGGAAGTGTGAGAAGTAGTGTGGATTCGAGAAGGAGTAGTAGTAGTCGAAGGAATAGCACATTGGCCAAATATCATAGTATTGCGATTGCAAGGAGAGCAGCGGCGAGAACTGAGGAATCCAATTCCGGTTGTATGAAGACTTTCCTTGGTTGCATTAGGTACAAAATATTCACACAAGATGTAACAATACTTAACTAGCCGCAGCAGGTTAAATAAAATTAATATATATATTTTTGGAAATAGGTTCTGCATATGCTGCACACGTCCAGAACGAGTAGGGCCGGCTACAAAAACCAATACGTCCCTCATAGAACCAGAAACAATGGATGAATCGATGACCTCCTCATTCACAACTGTTGGAGGCGACAAAGGGAACAAAGCTAGTCAACGTAGGACTTCTTTGGGAATTACCCCCTCTCTAGCCGTTTTCGCTGGAAATGAAGAGAACAAAACGGGGTCGCGACGAACTTCTGTGGGCTCGTCGTTCTCTGCAAAATATGGACATGTACCTCGGAGAAAGAGCGGAACCTGAATGGAGTGTTTCACATTTTTGTCGAGGTGCAGATATTTCCATTGCAAGGCGGTCCATAATCATTCGATTGCTGTTCGGCCAGAATGGGAAATTCTGAGAGTGGGAATGGGGGCATTGTGACACTCTAACTTTCTCCAGGACGATACAGGACCATTATCTTGGTATTGGACAGGTTCGAGAGATAATGCATAAAGGGATTCTGGCATGTAAGTGAAGGGTGGTGTTGACATTGGACTCTCCTCGTTGATTTGAGTGGACAACAGGCTGGTCAGAATGCTTTAGGCCGTTCCCTGTTTCGACGGCAGAGAAAACGAGTGTTGTTTACTAACATCATTTGAATTACACAAGTTGCACACAAACTTCGTGGAGGAAATAAATGTTTGATGATCTCTCTCCAAATATGACGATTTTGAAAAATTAAAATTCCTTCTCCAGTACATCGGATACGTGGTTCTTAGTTTAGAGAGCCGAGAGCCATCGTGGTTTTGCATTTTGATGTGACAGGATCCCCTTTGATTTCAACAAGATAACGCCATTGTCAACAGCCTCTGCATACGTCGATAATAATGAATTAGATGTTTGCACAACTTCAAAAACATTTTCAACTCCCCCAGGAAGAAGGTTTTGTTAGTTTGCTAAAGAAATTGAAGGTTCATGTATCATGTATTTAAGACTAATATGTCTGTACGCAAGGTGCATTTCCATTTCATCATTCTGGAATAGAAAGTGAAAGCGTTTGGTTATGCTAAAACTAAATATAGAAAGAGGATCAACGTTCCAGGCTTTTTTCGTGTTCATATGCGAATGCCAACCTCACGTCTGTGTCTCCTTCCTTCGCATGCAATTCATAACTCTCGAAACCAGCAATCAGCAAAGGCTTTTCCACTTGAGAAGAACGCGGCTAGTTTTTTTTGCTATGCCTCTATTTTGCTTACAAACGGTCAAGTTATGGAATTTACATAGAATTGCAACAGAATTTTGTAGATCTTTTTTTATTCAAATCATGTAACCACCTAACAGTTTGAAGCATGCCATTAGTTTACTACGTTTCCGTCATTTCAAACCTATGAAACATCGACTTGTTCCTTGAAACAAGAATTCACTTCGGATGCGGACAGGGTTGATGTGCACGTGTGCTAGCAAAAGTCGTGAATGTAATAAAATAAAGCGCAAAAAATATATAAGTATTTCATTCATGCTGCACTACAAAAGCAAATAGACAAATATGAACTTTATGCCATACGCAAATATAAGAGCTCTGCTGGAATGGAAGTGAGTGGGATGAGGTACGGAAATGTCTTTCTTTTTTCCTACAAAATATCTCATTTATCATGTCTCTACAAACGGGCATGTGGTTTGTCTTATACGAAGACAATTTGCATGGATAGAATATAAAGCATTCATGCATTTTCATCGCTGAGCTCTCCGGAAATAAGAGCAGGGTTGTATTGAAAGACATTATATGCTTGTTTCATGCGAGTTTCACATGCAAAAATGTGGTGTCCAATGGCCATGTCATATTGTTTAGAATATCTAGTCACATATTGGTGGCTGTTGAAATGCTATAAAGTAAACAGTGACAACATATTGTACTGACAGCTTAAAAGCACATACGACGTTGGAAAGTTAAAAATACTTCTGTCTACAACATACTTTTTGTTAGACTTACTTTAGGACGTCCATACCATTTTATCATAGTGCATATAAGTTACTGTAAAACATTACGCAAGATGAATATGCTCGAGAAATGTTATTTGGATATTGCCTGATTTATTGGAGTGCAACAATGGATTCCTTTAATATAATTTCTTTACTTCCGCTTTATACCAAAACCTACGGATTCACAGAGCTGACAAATAGAGGCTACGTAACAAATTCAATTTCAGGGAAAGCTAAATACATTAATAATATAAAACAGTACGGTGTGTTCTTGCTTGCTAGCAACATTTACGTGAACGAGCATCACCGGAATACAAATTAGTATCGTACTTTATATTACAAACAAGTGAATCAAATTCTGTTTGCCTTACCAGAGAAAAAAAATCATCATCTAGATTTATGTACATCCATTATGTATTACGCACATACTTCTCTCTCATGCCTCTACGAGTCCACTTCCATGGGAGATGGAACATTGTCTGTAGAAGATGATGATGGTCCAGCAGCTTTCGACGTACTAGCACCAGCCTGTTGGGTAACTAGAAGATGTTTATGTACCATTTCTTCCTTGTTGATCAAATGCGTGGTGCGTTGGATAAGAGTCATGAGGGTGTTGAGATTGTGAGACCAGTCATTCAACAGCTCACTAGGATCCTTGGCTGCTTGGAAGGACACAACTCCCGAGGGACGATCTATCTTTCCTTGCACTTGAGCTGCGACCACCATGTTGCACAGAACCTCTTCAACTTTCTACACATCGCAGGAAAGGACCACACAATATATCAATCATGAATTATGCATTATCATTCCTGCTGCACATTTTCTTTCAAAACGCTAGAAGCGAGACAGAAAGACTGTGTGGCATACCTCCTTGCTCAAGTCCAACAGTTGCGACATTCGTTGAAGAGTAACTCTGGTGTAGTACTTGGCCATAATACGAATGTTCTGCATTAAAAAATCATCTATTCAGTACTTCTCTTTGGAATTATTTATTAGCTTAACTAGACTGAAGGCTGTCTATCTGCTCCTTACATGTTCCACAACGCGTTCTTTAAGATTCTCCCATCTCTTCTGTCCACTTTCGGAGTTATCAAAAATGCCAGTAGATTCTTCAGGCTTCTTCTGTCCTCGTAGTTCTGTCTCATACTCTTGACCAAAGTGAGCCCAGTGAATGAGCTCCTGATTTTTAAACAGCTCCAACAAAGACCTGTATAAAACAAACACAGACGAATAAAAATTCAGCTCCCTTCTGACTACGGCAGTTATCCAAAATTTCATCAAACGTGTGGACTCAATGAATGTTTAACGCTTTACTTGTAGGTTGGAATATCTTCAATTGGCCGCTCCAGTAACATTCTGTGAAGTAAATCTGACTGCTCATTATTATAAGGACTGAGAACAAGGTAAACAGCGGCAGATCTCAAGAAGTTTCTGCGTTGCGCTAGTTCTTCTGGATTCGGTTCGGCACTTGCTGGAGGTGAAGATTCTCCTTCGGTGGGAGCAGCCGGCGCAGGTGGTGGTGTTGCTGGCTTAGTTAGCATTGCTCGAAAATGCCGGCATATTGATAAGTAGTTTCCCTCGTGCTGGTCCATTTGAATCATTAATCTTTTTTAAAAAAAGTTTGATTTAACAAGAATTCTTAATAGACTTTCATTACAGTACAATGACAAGTGACCTTCCAGCAGTACACAAGATTTTATATGTATAAAATCTTGTGTACATATGTATACATATAAATTCTTCTGTCTAGAATCTCGTCATCTCGTGAACATTTGTATACAAATAAATTCTTATGTATAAAATATTGTGTACATTTTATACATATAATTTCTTCTGTATAAAATATTGTGTACATGTTTATACATATAAATTCTTATGTATAAAATCTTGTGTACATTTTATACATATAATTTCTTCTGTATAAAATCTTGTGTACATGTTTATACATAAGAATTTATAGGTATAAAAATACACATACAATTTTCTACATAAGATTGCGCAAGCTGATAACTAATTGTCGATGTATTTACACTACCAAAATGCTAATCGTAAATGACTATGTTACATTCATGTTAGCGTACTTGTAAAATTTCAATTTCAAATCCTGGGCTGTTGGATCTTCGAAAAATTTGACATTTATCTTCTTCGAGATAATTTGAGTTCTAATATAATCATCCTTCGCCAAGCAAAGTCGCATTTGTTCAAGGATAAGCTCGACCTATAAATATAAACAAAAGATGAAAAATAAGACTCAAGCTAATAAAACATTCTCATATCACAGCAGCAAAAAACTGTTGATTTGGCAAATCGTTTTCTTAAATCTACCTTTTCCCTTTTCTCCATCGAACCATATGTTTCAACCTGGAGCTCTTGAAGGTATGTCGCTGCGGTAGTAATATCTCCTTCTTCTTCCTTCATTTTTGCATAGCGATGTGTTAGCCTTGCCCTCTCAACTTCCACATATATCTAAATCACCAATAATTAATTCATAAGTAAGTGTGGCATAAATATTAATGATTAAATTCAATCGACATCACAAACATTCTAAGATTACCTTTCCTTCAGTTACACTCCTCAAAGTTTCAATCAGTTCATACTGAAGATCTTTGTTTGGGAGCTGATCAATATATTCGCAAACTTCTTGAACCATTTTCACAACAGCCTGCTTCAGCTGGCCCCTTCGCTTTGCAAAAACGGAGATTTGATCATTCAGCAACTTGTAGTTTTTAGCTTGGAAGCAAAGTCGTACGACAGAAATTAGCACACGACTAGTGGAAATCATATCGCCTCCCTAGAACAATTTGCAAACATGCATTTAAGCACAGCCAATAGCCATAAAAGAAAATCTCATTTTTCAAAATCATAATACTTCATCAATTTGCTTACTGTTCGAGTCTGCTTTTCCAGAACAGTTAATCCTTCCAAACCCTCTTCCAGCTTACCACCCTTCGCTATTTCTTCCAACTGCGGGATTTTCTCATCGCATGTTTTCGAGTAGTCCACCTCCATCTTCACCACCTCACCGGTGCCCAACGGTACAGGGTCCTTTTCAAGCATTTTGACTTGCCTATTTCATTAAAATTAGAAGATAAGAGATTAGTAATTTAAAATTAAAACATAGCATGACATAACGCTTCTTGCATGGTCAATTTCGACTGATGATAACAAAAATATACAAGTCACAACTGTCACAAGCAACAGCAAATGACAAAATAACGCCTAACGCCTACACGTTCGATGGGTGAAGGTTAGGTCATAAATACAACTGCCTGTCAACAATTCAAAAATAACTTAAATACAAATCACAAATTAGAACAATTTAACTGTTGACTGTCGGTTCAACGGAACGATAGTTAACCTAAATTTAACGAAACTTTTGAAGTTTTACACAACAAAACACAACTCAACAATAACAATGAAAAACACTACAACCTGCGAAACGAAATAATACCTGATATTTAATAAAAACAACAATAAAAAATAATTATATTGGTTACCTCTTCTTGATTACTGGTGGAACAATTAAATTTTTCACGCTGCGACTTAAACAAACACAATTAATTAATTTGCGAAAATGATTTTAGTCTCTGGACTGGACTTTGTAAATGCCGAGTGAGCGGATGACGATGATGCGACAAGTTGTCAATGTCTTGGCGAGAGAAGATGAAAAGGCAAAATCCAATTTGAATCTTGTGGCTCCTCCGCGGTGATTGGCTGCCCGTGAGAAATCTCGATGGGTGGCTGTAGACAGACGTAGACACAAAGTTTGAACAGTTTCTGAATGTATACAAACGTCAGGTAAACAAACAGATGACGATTGGAAGAGTTGACATCGAAAAGTGAGTGTGGAGTGCTTTTGTTGTGATTTCCTCTCTCTCTGATTTGCCGAAGGTCAAGTTAATTGTGCAGAGGAAAACAAGTTAAATTTAAATTTATAATAGTTCTGGTGGCACAGTTAACTGTCGACGTGCCTCGATATTTCTCATTTTGTTGAGGGTTACTCATTAATTGTTTCATCATGTAGGTAAGTTAAATTAGTTAAATGCTGGTAATTCTGAATTCCATAATAATCTTGTATTTAATTGTCTCGTATCGCATGGTAAATGGTACCCTGTTGACTGTCAACGACATCAGAGCTGATAGTTTATAGTTAATAAGTTGTAAGTTAATAGTTATTGTGTATTGCTGATTTTTCTAGATCAGTTGTCAAATTGATGACGATGACGGGTAGCAGCAGATTTTCTAATGTTGAAAATGAAGATGGTCTTGGTTTTCTTATCGGGGATTATCAAAAATCAAGTGTTAAGCGTAGAAGAGGTTGATTGATTCCTCGCAGAAGATACCAAATCAAAACTGTTGACTGGAAACGTGAGACTGAACGTTAACTGTGACTGATGACAGCGGGGACGAAGTTGGAATTGCAAGCATTATTGTAGGTTTAGCTAATCGGCATTGGTGATTTATAGAAAGAATTCGTAGTTTAAAATTTAATCATGTAAAATTAACATTGATTGATTTTCAGGCTTTCAGGTGACGACGCAATATTTTTGTTACCTGTTTGCCCTGGCCTGCCACCTGTGACCTGACGTATGACAATAACAAATTGCCAGGTTAAGATAAGGTTGACACAAAATCTGCAAGCATGGAGGATGAAGCAGCACTTACGAATTCCCTTGGTGCAAACGCCGTGGATCAATCAGCATTTGAAGAGAAGTTTATAACTCATTTGGAGGAGAAGCTACAGGAAGCCGAGGACGGGGAGTTGGTGTCTTCAAGTGATGATGAGGATGAGAACTTGGCGAAGTGTAATGATGAAGATGGAGCTGGACCAACTGTAATTCCCGAATCAGATGAAGGAACGCAGAGAGTACTGCCAGAAATTGGCAACTCGATACTGTTAGCGGCATTGCAAAGAAAGCGTGAAGCACCTGCTTCTAGTTCAAATGTGTCTACCTTTAAGACTCCGAAGGTAGTAAGTAGGGGTGGCGAAGGTCGCCAAGGTCAGCATTTAGGAAACAGAAAAATTCTAAAGGTACAAAGGCCAGTGAAGAAGATCGCCCCTGTTGAGACTAAAGAAGAAACTGAACGAGAGCGTAAAATAAGAAATGGGGAAATGACGCCTTTTGGATCTGAACTTGCACAAGCCTCAAGCTCTGCATTGAATAAGTTAGTTCCTACGATCCTTGTATTGTAGATTGTAGCTGTAAATTTTTACGGTTAATCGAAGGCTTGGTTGGTGCGGGTCTTATTTAATTTCGTTTCAATTTAATTTATTATACAGATCGTCATTTCTCGACTTGGATAAATATTTGAAAGCGCAAATGGAACTTCAGAAAAACCGGAGAAAACTCGTTTCAAAAGGTCATCAGCAAAAAAACAAAGACAATAGATATGATGATGTTGATGACCATGACCAGGAATTATCTGAAGATGGAAATGAAGACGAAACTGGAATTTCATTAAATAAAATCAAACAAAAGGTAAAAAAGAAGGCAATTTTGAAGAGCAAGTCTCCACTGGACATGAATGTCTTATTCCCGAAAAAGAGAAAACGCAAGGAAACTTTTGGGACTGGAACAAGCGATGATCCATGGTAAATAGATAATATAGGAGGCGCAGTAGCTGACATCGTGTGACTGTTTTTATCCTAATGATCAAATTTTTTACAGGGTTGCGCGGCGTCAGCCTGGTAAAACATTAGCAGAAACTACATCGACGTACGTTAATCCTAGTGACGACAGCGATTTCGTACCCAGTGATGTTGCATCCTCAGGTAATTTAGTAATAAAGTCGTGGAGTGATAAATTTGGTGATGTACTCGGTATTTACTTGAATACGATTTGTATTAGATGAAGATTTTGAGCCGTCCAGTTCCAAAACCGCCCGTTCAAAAAGTGCAAGAGTGAAGGCTAACAAAGAGGAATCAAGCGATGATAGTGACTGGCTAGAAGATGCCTCCGATGACGAACGCCCAACTAAGAGACGATGTGAGTAAATAAATTGTCTTATTTGAAGCTCTCTTCCTTGAGTGAACTTAAAATAACTGTTAAGCTACATTGATTTTTTATTTTAGCAAAAAAAGAAACTGATGATGGAAGCTACCAGTACTACCTGAAACGTGTTGAGAGATGGAAAGAGACCGAGACACGGTTGACAGGAAAAATGCATACATTTGAGGATGGATTTAAGCTTCCTACATACTTGTGGGAGGCCTTGTACAAGTAAGCGTAATATATTTATTACTACTTGATTATTTTTAAAACGTTGGGGTTGAGATTGCTTTTCTAAAACAGTTTAAAACGTGATCACATATTATTTTAGTTATCAACGGGTTGGAGTCAAGTGGTTGTGGGAGCTTCATCAGCAACGCGTAGGTGGAATACTAGGCGACGAAATGGGACTTGGAAAAACGATTCAAGTGATCACATTCTTAGCAGGCATTTCATGCTCAAATCTACTGTTTCGATATACGAAGTGAGTCATAAGAAGTTATACTAAATAATCAAAATTAATCAAAAACCTCAATGCAGTTATATGAATTGAACTCACATACGAGCATTCCTTGTTGTTGTGTTAGTTATCGTGGGCTAGGTCCTTCAATAATCGTTTGTCCAGCAACCGTCATGCACCAATGGGTCAAAGAATTTCATAAATGGTGGCCACCCTTTCGTGTAGCGATTTTACACGAGTCTGGATCCTTTTCAGGTATTTTAAATCACTGATAGAACAATACATTTGATAATTTGTGGCTTAAGATCTGAAAATAAAATGCTTCATTGTTCAATTTTTGAATAGGCTCAAAGCAAACACTAATAAAATCGATTCAAGATAGCAATGGAATTCTCATAACTTCATACGCTGGAATAGTTAGTAGTCAAGATGAGCTTTTAAGATACCAGTGGCACTACGTGATATTGGATGAAGGGCACAAAATCAGAAATCCAGACGCTCAGGTATAACTTTGCGAGAAATATTTCTAATGTTTTAATATATTAATTGACGTACTAATAATTATTGTTGTGCCATGTCCGTTTGTAGGCAACATTAACTGTGAAGCAAGTGGCCACGCCGCATCGTGTCATTCTATCGGGTTCTCCCCTTCAAAACAATTTGAAAGAATTGTGGTCGCTCTTTGATTTCGTTTACCCCGGAAAACTTGGTACCCTTCCGGCATTTATGGAACAATTTGCAGTTCCAATTACTCTTGGTGGGTACTCTAATGCATCCGAGGTTCAAGTGGCTACGGCCTTTAAATGTGCAACAATTCTGCGAGACATCATAAATCCGTACTTGCTGAGAAGAATGAAACAAGATGTTAAGACCCACCTGAATCTTCCAGAGAAAATTGAGCAGGTATTTTTAGACGTTTTTTTAATAGTAATCATTTCGTTCTCCGCTCCTTTTCAATTAATTGTAATTGTAACAATGCACTTTTGTTTTATAGGTTTTGTTTTGTAAAATGACCGAGGAGCAAAAGGGCTGTTACATAAACTACATTAATTCCCGAGAAATTGATTCCATCGTGCAAGGTCGCTTCAATCTTTTCGTTGGATTGATAAATCTTCGCAAAATTTGCAATCATCCTCATTTATTCGACGGCGGTCCTAAACTTATAAAATCAACAAAGTTTGCAAAGAAGATTCCAAAAACCAAAAGTGGAATGAATGACGCCGACGAGTCCCTTCTTGAAGATGAAGGATCCGATATTGAAATCGATCCTTCAGACGCATTTGGACATTGGAGTAAATCTGGAAAAATGATCGTGGTTGAAGCTCTGCTTAAGCTTTGGCACAAGCAGAAGCACAAAGTATTGCTGTTTACGCAAAGTAGACAGGTGAATGAAATAAAAATTATAGTGAGGGTACGTTGTGGTGATTGACTCTGTGAGTGCTTTCGTTGAAATGGTCTATTTTTGTCTTGAAGATGCTCTGCATTTTGGAGAACTTTGTGAGACAACATAGCTACAACTACTTGAGATTGGATGGGACCACAACAATAAGTGCTCGTCAGCCCCTAATTCAACGTTTCAATGAGGTGAGCAGTGTAGTAGTGCAGAACATGACTCCTAACGAGAAATTAAGATTAAGAGCTATAATTGTTGGATCCTTAAATATTTGCAGGATCCAGATCTATTCGTATTCATTTTAACTACTCGTGTTGGAGGTCTTGGGGTAAATCTCACAGGTGCAAATCGCATAATAATCTTTGATCCAGACTGGAATCCAAGCACAGATGCTCAAGCAAGAGAACGGGCTTGGCGAATAGGGCAAAACAGAGAAGTGACCATTTATCGTCTTATTACCTCTGGAACAATTGAGGAGAAAATGTACCACCGGCAAATTTTCAAGCAGTTTCTAACAAATCGTGTTCTGAAAGACCCACGTCAAAAGCGCTTCTTCAAAAGTAATGACTTGCTGGAATTGTTTTCCTTCAACGAAGGTTCCGGTAAGGGTACAGAATCGGAAGCAATATTCTCTGGAACCGGTTCAAAGATTAAAGTTAAACCGAAGAAGAAACGAAGGAAGGATACTACCCCTCGAGAAAAATCCTCAGGAAAGTTTCGGGATGTTCCCAATCTCGTTAAACAAAGCAAAAACGAGACTTTGGCGGACGAAGAAGAAGCAACAAAGCAGAATGCTCAACAAGACGAATACGTATTGCAAAGGCTGTTTTCTAAATCAGGTGTAGAAGCTGCCCTTCGTCACGATAAAATTGTGGATACAGACGAGGCTGACTACATGCTGGTCGAACAGGAAGCTGAGCGTGTAGCGAAAGAGGCTGCAGCAGCACTGAAAAAATCACGTGAACAATGCTGGTCTGCCGACACGGGGCAAGCAAACTGGACAGGCTCTCATGGAGTTGTCAAGCAAAATTCACAAGTAGCAAAGCCCAAGTTTGGTTCGAAACGAGTAACTGTTGCGTCTGCTACAATTACCTCAGCTGAAGCGTCAGACCAAAGCCCTTCGGCGTCTACAGATGCATTTTCTAACAACAATACTTCTTCGAAGCATTTTACTGGTCCCACATTAGAAGTAGAGCCCAACAAGGATGAACTTAAGACAACTTTATCGTCCGCCGACTTGTTGTCAATTATCCGAGCCAGAAATCAGCCATTGAATGCTGTGTCTACAGATGAAAACAGTGCAGGCTCGAACAATACACCTAATATTAAGCAAGAACATCAAGAACTGTTCGCGGATATTCATAACTACATTTCATTTCAAGCAACGATTGACGGACAAGCAACCACTGCAGAGGTTGTTTCACGATTCGGTGAGAGATTACCTCCGGAAGAAACTCCACTTTTTAAGAAAATGTTGGGACAACTTTGTACCTTCAGGCGTGTCGAGGGGCAAGGTGTATGGAGGCTGAAACCTGAGTTTCGTTGATTTACTTTTTCAGTTCGTTAATTTCCATAAAACGCTAACATAATATATATCCAGTTTTTCAGTATTAGGAAGCGCATTTAACTACTGTGATAAAGAATTTCTTTTAATGGTGCAGCTACAATTAAATTAGATACGATTTAACGAGTAAGGTCCACCACAATGTAGTGCAGGTGGCAAATCTGTCAACATTTTATTCAAGTTTACTTTTAAACTCATAAAAATTCAAAGGATAATATTTTTAGATAATCAGTAAATTCCTGTTTTTGGTCGAAATATGATGTGAAGACCAAGTACAATAAAGACGCAATCCAATAACAAAGATGAACATCAACATCACAGAAAACTTAAATTACTTCTTCACGATTCTTATTACATCTTCGTCATGCATAGTGTGATGGAGGCCTACCCTTTGTGGGGAATATTTAGTACTTGTTCCCTGAAAACGAGGAAAAAAGGATTTCACATAAAGCTTTTAATTCCATGAATTCGGCGTGTTGTATAGTAGAAAAATATAGAAAAATGTATTTATTCCGTTTGTACCCAAGCTATTCCGTATTTGAAGTGTTGAACGATTGTACGATGTATTGAATGACAAACATGTTCAACCGTGCATCCTCGTCGAAGAATGAGCCCATCATTGAAATCTGGAGGTTCACCTGGCTTCTTCGTGTAAACTCGAATTAGAGATAGCTTCTCCCAGAGACATTCCAGCAAATAATCTAGATTCAGCTTCATGTTACAACTACAATTAAAGATCATTAAAAGTCATACAAATTACATTTCACTCATGAGCCTTACCTTCCCGAAATTAACGAATATTTTAAAAATTTAAATGAAACCCTACCTTACAACACATGCATGTGGCCTTCTTGCCAACTTATCAACTTCTTCAATAGAAATTTGATCAATCTTATTGTATACGTAGAGACACGGCATATACACACGATTCGCAGAAATTACATCAATCAGTTCGTCAGCAGTGCAATCCTCTCGGAACAGGACTTCAGCATTGAAAATTTTATATTCGTGTAATATCATCTGAACCAACTTTTCGTCACATCTTGTTAGGATGCAAGTGGAATTAAATGATAGACCACCAGCTTTCTTCACCTGCAATTAAAACATACAAAATTATTTACTTCGAAATGGAAAGGTTCTTCCTACGCATCTAAAAATCTCGTTGAACCCTTTATTACGTTCCTAATCAATTATGTACATTACCTTGAAGTAGATATTCGGTTTCCTCTTATTTAAACGGATTCCTACAGCTTCCAATTCAGCTTCAAGCAGTGTTCTTTGGACATCGCCCTTCGTCGCATCCAACATCATAAGGACAACATCCGCTGTTCTAGCGACAGCAATAACCTGCCTACCTCGACCTTAAATTATAAACATGTTATCATTTCCACCACTAAATCTGACCAAATCATCATGTCATCCTTCTTATCATCAACGAAATGTTCAACCTTGTCCATTAAATTATACCTTTTCCTTGCGCAGCCCCTTCAATAATTCCAGGAAGATCGAGCAACTGAATATTAGCTCCTTTGTATTCAATAACGCCTGGAATACATGTGAGCGTTGTGAACTCGTACGAGGCACACTCACTCTGGGTCGTTGTAATCGTGCTCAGAAGCGTGGACTACAAAATACAAGAAATTAATTATGATTAAGAAATTAATATTATTTTTAATGTTTAACCCAGTTCACAGTTGCAAAAAAGCTCCATTCATTCTTACCTTTCCGACTGACGGAAATCCTATAAGGGCCACGCGAGCATCTCCAGATTTCAGAACATCAAATCCTTCTCCCTTATCCCCTCCCTTTTTGCTAGGTGCCAAAAGTTCCGAGCGATATTTCGCAAGTTTCGCTTTGAGAACGCCAAGATGGTATTCTGTCGCCTTGTTTTTCTGCGTCCTCGCAATCTCCTTCTCTATTTCCGATATCTTTTCTAGGATTCCCATCTTTGGAAGCTAGCTGCTGTAAGCTTATCAATAATTGTGACCTTTTGGACTATAATTATCCTCTACTACTATTTGACAGCTGTGGTCAGGTGTCAGGTTGTTTACGATAAAAATCCTGGAAACACTTATATCTTTAAATGCATTTTAAATGCACTTTTCACATCTTTCATACCTTCACTTCAACTAACCAGCAGAGAAAGTTAATGTTGAATGTAAATTCACCGCAACAAGATGGTTTGAAATCGGCAATTAATTAAAATTATGTTTTTAATTGATAACGTTTTTTTGTGTTTTTCTGCTGGAATCAATTGAGAGTGTACGTGTGCATATGTAAACAGGTAAACATGTGTCCAGCTGCAAATCCAGCGCAAATGACAGAATGTGTGGAAGGGGCAATAGAGAACGAGAGAGGAACCTTACGCCAAATTTCAACTCCTCCGGCTTTGGCGACTCCTTCGATGATGCTCTTCGTTTGTTTTGATGCTCAGTCAGACTTGGAGGAACATGTGAAGTTTGTCAAAAATGAAAATATTGAGGTGATTCTTTGGAGGGCTACTAAATTTAATTGACCTCCTCTGCTCTTCTTAACCATGGCCGGAGTGTGTGAACTTGTGAAGTACAAAGGTCAGCATTTTTATTCAGTATAAATGTTTCCCGTAATTTTGGAGAAGAACCGAACTTGTTTGTTTTAAAGTTTGGGTGTTGGGATTTTGGGATGTTCCACGAATGACGAAGTTCCGAGTGTTCAAGGAAAATTATATAAATAGTTTGTTGCAGACTCGTTCATCGTTGTTAACTTAACAGTGGTGGTGTGGTTGTGGTAGAGCAATTTATTTTAACATTCACCTTTTCGGAAAAGCCCTAGAGCTTATCTTAAATCATGGAGGCAATCGTGGCGAACGTGGACAATGTCAAATTTGACATTGAGGTAGCTCTTGAACAGCAGCTGGGGGCACAGCCGTTACCATTTGTTGGGATGGATAGTAAGTTATAGGATTATCTTAATTCATGGTTTAATTGTTGATATTTATTTACCTAATCACGTTTATTTTGTTGTTTTTGTCTCTCTGCAGAATCCACCTCGGCAATTTGCGAGTTTTTTATTGAAGGTTCCTGTGCAAAAGCTTCCCAGTGCCCATTTAGGCATGTTCGTGGGGACAGAACTGTCGTCTGTAAACATTGGCTTCGAGGACTTTGCAAGAAGGGGGACCAGTGTGAATTTTTGCATGAGTATGACATGACGAAGATGCCTGAATGTTATTTTTATACGAGATTTAGTAAGGCACAATAATATTCCTTAACTAAATAATGATTACTTTAGTTGCTTTTGCATTTTGATAACTTCAAGACTTCAATAATTTCTATTTTTAAATCCAGACGCTTGCCACAACAAAGAATGTCCATTTCTTCATATCGACCCCGAATCGAAGGTACGACCTTGTCCTTGGTATGATAGAGGATTCTGCCGTCATGGTCCGCACTGTAGACATAAGCACATTAGGAAAGTATTATGTCTCAACTACTTGGCCGGTTTTTGTCCGGAAGGGCCTGAGTGCAAATTTGTTCAGTAAGTTTGATCATATGTCTATAAAACTTTGTACTGTTAAAATAGTCCATCATATTTTTGTAATGCAATCGATAATTGTTTATCTTCCAGTGCACAATTTGATCTACCTCAAATCGATGAGACTGCTCTGAAAGCCCGCAAGGCTGGAATCATTTGTCACGTGTGTGGTGAAGCTGGACATAAATCTTACCAGTGCCCAAAGAATACAGATAATGAAAATTCATTTAACGTGAGCATAAGTGTACCTTCAAGGAGCGAAGAAGAATCTTCTGTAGAAAATAATAATAGACAAGTAGAAAGGCCGGAATTTTCATCTCATCCGCAACAAAATCATCATCAGATGCATCAACATCATCCACCTCCACATAATCAACATCAGCCTCATCATGGGATGGGAAGTAGGCCGAGGGGTGACCACGCGCAAGGAAATTTTAATTCGTACCAACCTTACCAGTTTCATCCTCGTCCTCCATTTTTCGCAAGAGGTCATCACAGGAATGAAAATAGAGAAAGAGAACCGAGAGGGGAACGTGAAGATCAGCCGAGACGAGCGCTTGAAGATGTGGTTTGCTATAAGGTAATTACTTAATTAAATGTAGCATAATATTTATTTTATAGAAATCTTAACTTATCAAATCATAATTTTCTGATTCACAGTGTGGATATAAGGGCCATTATGCAAATAAGTGTAATAAAGGACATCTAGCTTTTCTCAGTCATAAAGCGGGTCATAATCGGGATGCTGGAAAGAATTAGGAAGCATGTGAAGACAACAGTAATAATTTTCAATTGCAGTTTTTAATCCTGCCTAAATTAACATCTGCACAGATGTATAACAATCCTGTGTATCTTAGTGTTTTAGAGTTCGCTGGAAAAAATTTTATTTACGGATTAAACTACAACTGATACTTCAGACCTCTGCCTGAATTTGTTGTAATTTCAATTTCACTTTTGTAACTTTTCAAAATGGAGCAAGTGCGAATTGAAAAATAGGATGAGATGATGACTTTTAAGAGATATTAGCTTTTATTGTACTCACTTGCCTTATTAATTACATTCACAATGGATTCATACATAAGATCAATGAATACTGACTGGTTTAGCTGCATATTAGCAAATATTCTAATTGCAGACTAATTGCATCGAAGTGTAACGGCTCCAAATGTCATAAAATTCCTTGTAAACTTAAAAAGTTCTATATGTTCCTTAGTACAATACAATTACAGTATCAAATACACATTTCGGATTCCACCTTAGAGCAACGAGTGGTTGTAGCAAATCGATTACAATTTTGTCTATATAGGTAATATGAATTAATCGCTTCATTTCATTTTGAAAACTTAATTTACGTACTTAACTCTTTGCAATGTATCAGCACTTTGTTCGGTGCTGATTTTTACTTTCTTCCTTGCAGATACCAATCGATACCAGTTAAATTAACCTAATTAGTACCCAAATATGTAACCAGACTCAAAAAATGCATTTAGACACCATAACTTAAGTAAACATTAGGTACTCATCTCATCTAATTAATATTTACAACATTTTTACCTTGCATGACTGCTCAACTATAGGAATTGTATAGAGCCCACAATTTATATAGTTTATAATTGCACCTGCGAATCCTACTCCACCCATGCCTTACATATTAATTGTGAATTGTAATGAAAAAATTTGGAAGAATGTCAGATAAAGACATTTTGGTTTATTGCGAGAATTTGATAAAAATTGTGTAGCTCAAATAGATGCACCCGCAAACACTTTCCGTATTTGCCGTTATGCATGTCAAATTGTCAATATTTTTATTTTTTATAATAATCAAAATCGTTTTGCCTATAATTTAATTGTATGAGTATATATTTTTGCTCAAGTGTCTCACTCAAATATTATGTAAAATGGTTTAAAACACTTTTTATGTCTTTTGAACAAAAAAAGTGTGTACACCCTTGTACAAATTTATCCTCATTTTTTTAATAATCAGGATCATCGGGCTCCTTTCTTCTGCAGCACCTACAGCAAATCACGCAACACAAGCAAAAGAGGAGAGACAACGAGCCCCCCACGACCGAGGCAGTGACCCAAGTAATATTGAGCTGAACATTGAAAACAATAAATTGATTGTCGGTAGACTTGCACTTCGACTCTGACTCGTCATGGTCTCCAGTAGCATTACTCGGACAATTTTGAACACCATTACAAACCAATTCCTTCGCTATACAAACCCCTTCCGGACCTGGGCAAATGAATCCGCAGTCCTCCGCCTTCTGCTCGTATTTGGACGTCATGAGGGAGCCATCCGGATTCCTTGGCAGTTGATAAAGCTCTGTCCACGAGATGATGAAGTTGAGTTTGGAGGCTGCAGACGCCTCCAGTCGTATAGTTAAGGGGCCACCTTGTTGCAACTTCTGAGCGGAAAGAATTGGGAGCTCGGAAGTGATCTCTGTTTTCCTATCGCCGACATTCGAGTCCCCGCACAAGGTCAGCAGAGGTTGATGCTGCTGCTTCGGAGGGGCGTAAGAATGGTACGGAGAAATACCAAGATTTGGATTGTAGTAAACCCCTGGCGTCACCGAAGTCGTTGGCAGTGACGGAAGGTAAAACTCCAATTTCGCGTCTTGGCACGACTTGCTGGAAATGGCGAACACGAGTTTGTCCAAATGGATCCATAAATCTTTATCTGGATGCACCTTCAGCTCCCACAAGCATGACACTGGTTGATCCCTCAAAGCTGGGTTGTAGTAGAATGGGAAGCGGAGCTTCCCATCCGCAGAAGGTCCTAGTTCCGTAGGGCCACACAGAGGACCATGAATAAATCTGTAGGAACCTTCGAAAATGGGCACATTAATTTTGAAATAGTTGTTGAGAGCATGGCGAGGATCTATCTTGAGGGTAACTTCCGCCTCTTCCCCTTGGGAAGTTAGGGTGACTGGATAAGAGTATTGGCCCTGATTTTCTTTGCAGAGGCAGACCCGAGATGCATTCCTAAATTTATCCATGAGGATTACTTTGTCTACCCGATTCTCCCAGCAGTTTACACACGAGTCTTGATTGTACTTGAAGTTGACGTTTTCGATCCGAAGAACAACCCTCGCAAATAAGCGTCGTTGAGTGATGAATCTGTATCGGCAAACTACAGGCTGTCCGCCAGATTGATAAATCAGAGTATTCAGTGGGGACGTGAATCTTCCTTCGTACAGGTGCCAACTCGTAAATACTTCATCGCATAATGTTCCCGTGATGAACTCTCCAAAGTGGCTGTTGTTGAAGAAGTCATAGTGCGCCCAGTAGTACAACGAAGACCCTGAGTAGCTCCCCGTCTTGCTTTCAAATCGCACAAAAAGCGCATTCGAAGTTGAGATGAATTCCTGCTTCTCGGATGGTTTGGAAAATGTGTCACAAAATGTCTTAATTATTTTCGAGTCGTCAGCCCAGGAAGCATCATAAATTGTTAGGGATTCGCCGCATTCCCCGTCCCAGTTTCGAATGGGAGCGTCAATTCGCAAAATGCGGAAGGAGGGGAAGTACAGACGGACAATTTCTTCGGGCTTCCCAAGAATGAGGTAGGTGCAAGACGTGGAAGGAGGATACCAATGACCTTCGGACCAGAACAGGCCTTGCTTGTCGCCAGAGTCGAGGAGGGCTTGACTTGTAAAAATCCAGTCACAGGTGCCATTCTTCTTTCCAGACGTGTCCACATGGCCAGGCCAATGGGCGACGTTGAAGTGGAAGCCTTTGTTGAGGAGAGGTCCTGCCGGCGACGTAACAAATTCGACGTAGAGATCTGAGCCAGAGCCTACAATGGAATAGGGAAACTTGCCCATCCCACAGAATGTTCCAATCACAGGACTTTTCTCGTCTTTCCCGTCAAAGATTCGGATGTAGTCGTTGGGACACTCGGAACCTATTGCTCGCATTGGGCAGAGCATCAGGTTCTCGCAGCGTTGTCCGTCAACGTTGAACTCCTCATTCTCAATGTGGAGTTTTATCGATGGAAGCCGAGTGTTGAGGTAGTATTTGCAGTGGAGATTCCGAGGATAAATGCCTGGATAAGCGGGTGACTGGACGTAGCATGTTTGCATCCGACAGTCACGAAACACTCGCTCGCAGTACGTGTTTGGAACAACCTGACAACAAGTACATTCATTTTATTCAGTTCTGGAGAAAAAGTCATATGAAATCCAGAGATTTGATGTTGCAGTTATCATTTTTATGTAAGTTTTCACCTCTCCACGTCGATTCGGATACAACTCCGGATGCTGACCATACCTCAAGTGCACCTCGTATTGTTGCTCAGCACGAGAATCAAACCGGAAGTAGGTCTGCTCCGTGAAGTTCTCGACGAAGAACACAATTCGAACAATGCTCGTCTCCGAAATGAATGTTTGTGGTTGCTCAATCTCTCCGCAGAATTTACCTGGTTCTCTGCGATTGCTCAGAGTGCTTTTCCCATTTCCGTCCACAATCTAAAGAGAAAGTTATTCCAAAATTGTTTCCTCATTCATAATTCTTTCACTCACATATTATTTAGGCTTCCCAGTGCTATATTACCTGTACATATCCATTCTCGCAATACGAATCATTAATCAATTTCCCGACTTTAAATTTCGTAAATCTTATTCTGAGCACCCAGTCCCGTAGGTTGGTTCGAAAAGGCCGGAAACGGTAATGGCAGAGAAGGGTTTTCCCATGATTCTCTGGCGTCACTTGCGGACTCGTAACTTCCTCATAAATCCCTACTGTTTTGTTACATTGATCTTGAGCATTGCCGACAACACTTGACACACCTGCAAAATAACAAAACTCATTTTAAACAATATTTCAGATATAAAAATTTTTGAAGTTAAAACATATAACTTTTGGATCAACGAACCTCTTTGTGACGCCACAGGGCATAAAAAATTACTCAACAACACAACTCCCACAAGAGAGGAAAAGAGACTGCTGCGATGCACAAACTTATCTTTCCCACACAACCGGAAGTAACTCATTAGAAACATATTTGGTGAAAGTTGATCAAAAAAACACTTTCACTTACAAAAAATCAACTTGAAACTATACCGTTGACCGTGATTGAAAATGCGCTTTTAACAATATTTTTTGGGCAACAGATGCAAACTGGAGAAGAGGAGTAAATCAGAAATGGAATAATTGAAAGACTTTCCCCACAACTGTGCCGCGATCCCCTTTCACTCTTCCTCTCTCGCTCTCTATTAAATCGCCATTTGCACACCTCCTTTCAACATGTCCGAACCCTCATTCATTATGGATTAACGGCAAAGTTCATATTATTTTTTGTTCCCTTTCCACTTGATCTATTCGTCTTCGTCTTCCTCTATCTCTGTCCATGTAGCTTAAAGCTTAAAAGTGGGCAACGAGTGAAAACAAAAAGCACACAAGAACTACAAGAGAATTTTTTAGGAGAGAAAGTGAAAGCATAAAGTGAACTCCTCTCTGCTCCTTCTGTTTTTGTTGTGTGTGGATTGTGGATTGGAGAGTCGACGAGAGTGAAAATACTTAATACAAGAGGAAAAAAGTTTAGAAAAAAATACTCTTCGCTTGTCAGTATTGATCTTCGTGTTGGGGCTACAAAGAAAAAAAGTTGTTTTTTTTGTCAGGGAAAGAAAGCCCTTTCACATATATATCCGCGGAAGGAGATGAATGGGAAATGGAATAATAATGCAGAGGTACACACGAGTTCGTCTACATCCATTCCTCAAAAAGGAGATTTTCGATATACTTTCCCCCAAAAAACATGAGCATCCCTCTCTCTTTCGCCTTTTTGATGTATGTGGCCCTCGGCATGTATTACTCGCCGTTTGTCTGCTACTTGCTAAAGTGGGGAAAGCACAGACTTGTTGCCCTGCTCCAGACTCCTGAGCTCCTCTCTGCTTTCGCCATATAATTCCGATGCTTTTACTTATTCAGAAAGTCGCGGAGGGAGAGCGAGAGGAGAGGATGCGTGTACCAAAAGTGAAAGTGCAAGTTAATAGTTGTGTGTCGAGAGAGAAAAGGATTTGATATTGCTTATGTATACTTCAATTTTTCACATGCTTTTCCTTTGGCCCTCCACACAAAAGAAACATATATGGTGGAGCAGACCTATGGAACATCCGCTCTGTGAAAACATGGTCCTCGAGCTGGATCTGGAGCTGGAAAGAGTGTTCGCTGAGGTATATATTTTTTTCTTCCAGTATTGCTACGACCAGTTTATTTCCATTAGAATGAGCCATCCGGCTACCTTGTCCATATTCATGAGATGAGAGAATGAGAACAGTGTGGGAAGTGGTACTTGAGGAAGTATTGGAGGAAGATGAGATAGAACAACTTTTCCACTTTTACAAGTTACAAGAACAAAGATGCTGCCCGATGGCCTGGTGAAAGTTGTACAGGAAGAGGAAGTGTTAAGAAGGGAAGAGAGAGCCCGGCCATTAGTCTAGGAACATATTATGCAGTTGTTGAGATGAAGATAAGAAATGTATATATGTGCTCAGTATTTCTTTTGATAGTCGATGAAAAAGGAATTTCCGAGTATATATTGCGAAACATCGTGAAATAATAATAATCATTACCATTATTTCAGGATGGACCATTGGAATAATTAAACAAGGTGCGGACATATTCATGACATGACTGCCACTATAGTTGAAAGTAGCACAGTAACATAAATGTGACTGGAGACTTGATAATATTTGAATTTTTATACTTCGTGAATTTAATCTTACATCCTTAATTAATATAATATACATAAACCAAATAACCTCAGGTACGAGAATATACAATGTAACTTTCCCTCTATCATTAAAAATTTGACAAAATAATAAACATTCTTCTTTCTCTTTTCATTTCGTAAAATAAAAATTGTGTTCTAAAGGAAAATGATGTGTAGCAATTTTCTATTCAAAAGCTTTCATCGCTGTACAAAACGGAAATAATCCTTCAGCACGCAATACGCAACAAGCCTATACACATTTTGGCAAACTTGTACAGTAGTGGCATTGTAACAAGTATTTATTTTGTAAAAGTATGCTACACACGTACGCACGCATGCCGTGTCTGATGAAGAATTATACACTTGTCGGAAATTCTAATTACTAAATACATACATTTAGAGAGCGTGCGGACTGCTGCAGTCTTGATTTGTCAAGGTATAAACTATATGAAATACACATTAAGCCTTGTAAGCATATATATTCCAGCAAAAGTCAAACTTCTTTCCATCCATATACTATTCCAGGCTCCAGAAGTGTCCCAAATACTTTCCAATTTCGAGCACGTTACTGTTACAATACAAGCCTATCTACACTTTTTGTAAGTAAAGTACACTTGTACGTACAAATGAAGAACTACTTCACACACAATTCAAGAGGATGTTAAGATGTGCTTCCAGTCACGTCCCCACAGGGTATTTCCAAAATTCCAGAAACAATCACATATTTCTCTTGAAACAAGAATGACGATATAATATGTAAAAATGATTGGTTTTCCGGCTTCCCTGCTCAATTTCCTTAAATTATATCTTCCTCCAGCCCCACACTCTCAATCTCACTTCACTTTGCGTAATTCGTTAAAATAATGAGGAATCCATAAAAAAAGTTCTTTAATACTTAAAAGCGGCAGTCAGAGTTGATTTGCAATTGCAATCTGTATATCACGATTTTTTTACACTGATCCATCTCCTTCCGTTGGTTCTGGTTGTGGTGACGCATGAGGATACGCTGGAGGCTCCACACAAATTTCCAAATCATCCTCATCAGTACTTGTGCTCTTGCACACCGAGTTTGTTCTCGAAACTGGCGGATGATTTTCTAGCAAATTGATATCTGAAGAATGATTGCCATTCGACTGCTTCTTCAACTTCTGCACTGATGATGACTGCAAGTCGGACTGATTCAGGGGCAAATTATTGCCGATCGAGTTGCGAATATTTTGCCCATATTTGTAGTAATGGACTTTCTTTCCGAAGAGGAACAAGATCGTGAGGTAAATCACTGTCGCAGAGAAATTTGCAACGAGCACTCCAATCATCGCTACTTGCCAGGGGGTGGACACCAAGTCTCGGAACATTACTGTGAAAATCATGTGGAGAAAGATGACGAGGAACTGGAAGCCGGCGAAGCTGACGACGGACCATGTTAATTGGAAGAGGGATTCCTTCAAAGAAATAAGTGCAAATTAGAGGAATATTTTTAAAGCAAAATCCAAAATCCCAGTACGAAATCAATCAGGGTTCCACAGATTTTTTGTGGGGGTATATTTTCATTAGTACTTAGATTTGGAATAATATTCAAGGTCGACGAGATATTGAACCAAAAATCTTCTCTAGAGAAAAATGCTAATTGTTCTTTTGATAGAACAAGTTTACAGAAGTTTTATGTAGAGAATTTGTAGTACGTACGACAGGAGTACTACGTGGGAATTTGATAAAAATTGCTGGCAATTTTCTCATAATTTTGGCTAATGGTGAATGGTAAGGCAAGTGAGGTGTATGAGTGTGAGGGGAAAATTATATCAAAATGTATCTGTCTACTTAAACTTAACTAACATGAAACTGAAAGAAGTCTATCGAGGAAAAATATAGTTACAAAATTTGGTGTTGCATAAGAAAAATAGGAGAAGATTAAATTACAGCATAGGGCAATTTCGCTGTAGATCTTTATAGAGAATGAGATAATGATTTCAATACACATCTTCACAACTCATTTTGTGTCTTCAGTTGAGCACTAATTAATAATATCTGGATTTGGATTGTATACTTACCATGTCCACTGCACGGTATATGAAACATGCGAACAAAGACGCTACCAAACCGTAGCCTGCGACGAGTAGAGGAAAATTCTCGACGAAAAGCGGATTCACATCCTGTAAATATTTTAAAGATAAATATTTCCAGTTTAGAGTATAATAAATTATCACAAATTCACATCTGGTTTTCAAACCCATATGTCATCATGCATGTGTGCGTACCTCTAATCCTGGAGGAATGGATTTTGGCTGGAAGAGATAAGTATGGACCGAAAGAAGGGCCAAGGCAAATGTGCCTAACTAAAAACATAAAAATACAAAATAGCCATTATAGTCTTGAAGCTTGTTGATTATCATCAGTATCCTCACTCGGAGCACGTATGTAAATGTATATAGAATGATAAGCTCAGTGATAGAATGGAGTATGGCTGCCCTCGAACTTGAACTCGCGAGAATAATGAGTGAGCCCTTACCATGTGAACATTGACCATGAAATAGGTCACGCCTCGTAACGTTGTGCAGCAAAGACACATCTTGTTGCTGTATTCAATATCCAAATGACTACTTAATAAGGAACGAGGTTCACACTTCACATCCAATATGCTTCCCAAAATCAAAATTGTGCCTTTTTTATTAACTATTTTAAAGTATCCTAGTTTTTGCTGAAGGGATATTGTCACAACCACTTTTTGTCACAAATGAGCACACACTAGCAGCGGGTTACGTTTCGCTCTGAAAATTTTCCACACATAATTTTTCCAGCAAAAATATCCTCCCATGCGAAAGTATAACACTTTTAATGTGACGGCAAGTGAATGTGAATTGTAACTAGAACTAGTTCAAAGCTAAACTGTTAATGAGACGAAAAATTTCAAGATCCCAATACTTCAGCACTTTTGGCTGCAGAACACAGAACACATCAAATGGGTTGTTTTTTGGCTTCATCTTTTTAGTTATATGGGCTATGCACACTACTACAACTACACCATGTTTTTTATTGCACAATCCAATCCCATTCCATTTTTTTTCATTCACCTTTCGCCTTCTTTTCGCATAAATATATAATCTATCTTTGAAATGTGCGTCTGAAAAAAACAAGAATCAAGTTTTTTGCTCGCACCGACCGACCAAATATCCATCTACCTTGTTTATTCTCATCAATTCTCTGCTATGAGCAAAAAGGGTAAAAATTTGCGAGCCAGAGGAGATGGCAAAGAAATTACATAGTGACAGTAAGTAACCCATTAGTAAATTACACAGGTGCGCTTACATACAATCGAGCTGTATGCATATGCCTATTCTAAATTCTACATTCTCCATCCACATAAAAACCACTTTTGGTCTGAGACGATCCTATGATCGTCATCGTGTTCACCTGAGTTTTGACCCGTGAGGATTTATAAGAATAATGAAAGGTGATGGTATATATTTTGTTAATAAGGATGAGTTTGCACCTTGAGTACTGCTGCGAAGCGATAATATGCCTCCGTCGGAGCTAATCAACCAAATCTCGCCAATACTTTCAGTTTCAGCAGCACTCGCTGCATTTTCTTAAGAAAGCCTACCCCAATTCACGTCAAGCATGCGCGACATGAGGACAAGCCTCATATTGCTTTTTTCTTCGACATAGCTTCAGTTGAGAACAACAAAGGAAAATTTGCATTTTGCCATTTTATCACCCTTTTAAAAATGGGTAATCTATCCAAAACTCACGAGTCACGACAATATACATACATGTCTATACTGCCTACCTACATGACATGTATATAGACTCGCAGTTATTTTTCGCATGATGTTAGCTGTGTGCCTTTTTATATGGTTTGTTTGCTCTCGCTGGTAAATTTTACATGTGATTGGATTTTGTGGGATAGGTATTGATATTATGAACACAAGTATTTGACAAAAAACGAACCAAGCTCATAGATATTTTTACTTTGTTTCACACGTCGAGATATAGTTGTAATTATCGAGTACAAAACAAAGAGATGCTCCAATGATGCGAGATTAAAATAAAGCGATATAGATGCCATTGTTTTTTTGGGTATTTAATTGCAGTTTGCAGGAGTGTAATTTATGTGCTTTTTGTGAAAATGATTTGAGCTCATTGATAAATCACACTGAATATGCACTACACTAGATATGATCTTGTATTTAGTTTAGCATTGTGCGGAACGTACACAATATATCGTCATGTAGAGAGTTGCGAATAGAGAATGTCATTGCCGCTAATTTTACAGGAAGACGAAACGCATATTAATTGCCAATCTAAGTAAATAATGCATGAAGCCAATTAATAGGAAGAATTGCTATATGAAACGAGGTGTGTAGCAGGTGTAGGTGTATACTAAAGTCTCAAAATGCAAGAAAAAGAATTATTATTGCCAACAACGCCTGAGATTATGGTTCACGTTTATGATGTTCCTGGATTTCCAAAACATGTCAATAAAAATGAAGTTCCTTTAATTCTCCTCGTGAGCCAAAAAAAAACAGAATTGGCATGCACTTTCATTCTTGGCGATAATAATATTTAACATGCGCATAGTCTCTAAAGGCTTCCGTTTGCAAACCACCATAAATACGTCTCCCATTCACAAGATAAAATAAATTTTATCACGAATCTGGAATGGAGTTTAAAAACCCAAAATCTTGATTCATAGGAGTCTATTCCACGTGTTGATTTCGGTTAGTGGAATAAATTGCAATAAAACTTCGTGTAACCGTCGGATCAGTCAAATAAATGAAATGAGGATGCATCTTAAAATGCAACGTTCGTAAGGTCCCCATCATCATTAGTCGATCTTGCCTCAAAAGAACATTGGTACCGGAAAGAAGACAAAGGCGCTTACAAATTAGACAAATATTTATGTTTTTAGATTTATTTTTTAACCCTTCCTTATTTTAATATTCCGATGGTAGTTCTGATCTGACCGTTTCCTGAACTATGGATTTGTGAATAAACTGTGAGCATTATATTCTTTAATCCAATACCAGAAATTGCATCCTGAGCAAGGATTCCTCCATATCCTTTGGGGTTATCAATTTCATAGATTTTATTATCAATTAACCAATGATTAATCAATGACAAGATTTCTGTCTGCGTTCCCTCAATTCCTAATTTAATTAGAAATGCGCCTCGCCTATATAAGCGTAGGTGTAAATTGCAACAAATATTAATCTTTCCTCAGAGTTCGATCATTCCTTTACTTTTGCAACTTCACAATTTGTTTTACAAAATGAATTTTCGGTGGTGTACAAATATTTTCGTATTAATATTTTGGATATTGCAAATTATTTCTGCCGCACGATTTCCTTCAGAAGACACATTCGATTTTATTATTGGTAATTGGACGAAGGTTATTATATAAAAATTCAATGCTTTCAATGATGATATACTAACGTTTTACTAATTTTCTTCAAAAGTTGGTGGCGGAACAGCAGGATGTGTGTTGGCAAACAGACTATCGGAAAATGAAAATTTTAGCGTGTTACTTCTGGAAGCTGGAGGAGTTCCACCGGACAACATAACCATTCCTGCTTTGGCGTCAACGTTCCAAGCAGACCCGAACTATGTATTTCGCTATGAATCTGTTCGGCAGAAGAGAGTGACACTGGGAGAAAATAATGGGGTATTTAAATAAATCACGACATCCTACTAAACATTCTTGGATTGGATTTTTGGATGGATTAAATAATAAATCTTAATTAGATTGCACCGTTATTGGTGGGTCGTGGGCTTGGAGGTTCAAGTTCTATTAACAATATGCGCTGGAATAGGGGTAGCCCATACGCGTACGGCTTCTGGGCGAATATGACTCTCGACGATAGTTGGAATTACGCGAACATGCTCGAGTATTTCAAAAAGTCAGAAACTTATCTTGGAGAGTTTCCTTCAGGTTCGTATAAGATGTATAGAATAATCATGCAAGTTTTAGAAATATACACTAATTTGTACATTGAAATTATGTAGACCAACATGGAAATGACGGACCAATTTCGGTCAGTCGTCACCTTTACGCACCTGGACGAGATGTGTGGTTGGCAGCAGGGCAAGAACTTGGCTTTGATATACGCGACCCAAATGGACCACAGAGAAACAGTTCGTTTAATCATTTAACAGATATTTTTTAACTAAGTTCGCAAACATTTTTAGCACTTTAAAATGATTAATCTAGGTTTTACTCCAATTGAGTTCAGTACAAGGAAGGGCCGTCGTGTGAGCTCTTATGTTGGATACCTTCGTCCAGTTCTTCATAGAAGAAATCTCAAAGTCGTTACAAATGCGTATGTAACAAAAATGGTGAGTTTACATTTAGTATTGGAAACGAACGTTTTTGAAAATAAAATTAATTTTTTCTTCTTAAACACATTTGCTTTAAAAGATATTTGCTGGAGACACCGCCATTGGTGTGAGGTATTCAATGCATGCAACTGGAGGAAACAATGATGGCTCGTACTTCGCCAGGAAGGAAGTTATCCTCAGCGCAGGAACCTATGGATCCTCCACCTTACTTTTGAGGTCTGGCATTGGACCTAAAAACGTACTGGAAGATGCAGGTGTGAGAGTCATCAAGGAGCTTCCAGTTGGAGAATTATTAAACGACCAACCAGCCATCTCCTTACAATTTATCATCAACGACCAGTCTTTAGGGTTTAACCCTGAACGGGACCTCACGCCTGAAAATTTTGAACTGTTCCAGAGAACTGGAGAGGGTATTTTTTGTAAACGTTTATGGATAAAAGTTTAGATGACTTTGAGGAGCTCAGTTCAAAAATCTTTTTGCTTTTTCCAGGTCCATACTCAACTACAGTGGGCTATGGAGGTTCAGCATTGATGTCGTCATCCGTTGCTGTCAGTGAAGGACATCCCAATTGGGCCGATATAGAAATATCCTTGCGGTCCATATCTGAGCCACTGGCCCCGTTTAGAAATTCAACTTTGGCACCTTGGGAAGCATCCATTATCTCCAATTTGAACCTTTTCAGGGGAAATAGCAGGGGTACAGTTAAGCTGGACCCGAGTAATATTCACAAACCAATTATTGACGTCCATTATTTTGGAAATTCATTGGACGAAGACATCTTCGTTGATGGTGACGTGAGTTCGTCCTCGGAAATCAAACGTTTCTACATAAATATCACATGGCATTTACATATTGAATTTTATCACAGGAATCCAGAAAATGTTACAGATTTTCCTCAAAACTTCTGCTTATCGAAGGATTGGTGCTAGGTATCTCCCAGATTCACTTCCTCGCTGTCAAAATATGAAGTTTGCTTCTGAGAAATATTGGAGGTGTTACATCAGGGAAATGGCTGTAAGCGGAAATCATCCTACTGGAACTTGTGGCATGACTTCTGTTGTTGATTCGTCTTTAAGGTAGTATTTCTTATACCTTCAATATCCTAACTTAACCATGTAAATATTTCAGAATAATATCAATTATCCAACATTTCTGTAGGGTCATCGGAATGAAAAATATTCGAGTTGTAGATGCTTCCATCATTCCAGTTCAGGCTAGCCAGAATCTCCAGGCCGTCGTCTACGCCATCGCGGAGAAAGCTTCCGAGTCTATTGTTCGCGAATGGACTAAGGCAGACTAACAATTTGTTAATTTGAAACATCTATTTGACTAGGATGTAATGTTTAAACCAAAGAGAAATAAACGCTAATACATTATTTGAAACACGATAAGATTTTTCTTTCACTCGTGGACATGGCCAAATCTTCCATAAAAACACAACTGCAGTCCCAAGACAAAACATTATCCGCACAGGAAATATTGGCAAAGATAACCAAAATGGAGTATCTTTGAGACACCATCTTACCCGCATGATCTTGAAGCTTCATTCAAGAAATTTCTTTGGTATCTTAATTTTTTCTGTTGGTGGAGATGCAACATTGACTCACTAGCATAAATAGAGGACAAAGCTATCGCACAAAGGAAATAATAAGCCAATTGCGACACGCACCTGCATTTCAGGTTGTATCATTGAGCAATAAGGCGCACTTTGCATACATGTTCCACGAAGCTAACGTTTTTGTAACCACTGAGCGACTTCCACCAATGTCTCCCATTCCTAGTGCGAGCTTCATTTTATCACGACTCGACGGTTAAACCTTAATCGTGATTTCTACTAACTAATTGACCTCTACTTGATGTGCTTGTTGACTTTGGTTAATGGACTTAAACGCAATAAACGCAAGAAGCGTGAGCGTCGGATGAGTCAAATAAAAGCTAGTACAAATGAAATGGAATATTTATTGCAAGTCCGCCATCGTCAGTAATCGTCACTTCCTGGATGAACTTAAATTAAAGTGCAGGTTAAATGTTAAATTTGCATGTGCACAGTGCACAGGCTATGACTAATGGTCCAATGTGTTAGCATTCTTCCATTTTGTCATCATTGTTAATTCCTTGATTCGTAGCTACAAATTAATCACTGTCAGCTAAGATTAATCATCTAAAATTACAATAAATGTTAGTATT